>PVJX010003687.1:74021-105107 GCA_004027295.1 Dolichotis patagonum | reverse complement strand
GAAAGATGACTTAAAGTCTAAAGTGTCTTGAGAACTGATCTTTCAAGGTAGCTTACTTAGGGGATAACAGATCACTTCTGTGAAAGTGAAGATTATTTCTATTTCAGTAGTGTACACCATGGTAGGCCTAAGAATGAAATTTCTAGAAATCTAACCATTTTCATTGCTTATGGCAGAGAAAGTGGGCCACAAGGTTAGACAAGCCCTTCCCTGCCTTCCCCAACCCCCAGTTACCCTACTGAAATCTCTGTAGACTGGGCTCTGATACACATGAGCTCCCAGAGCTCCTTTTCCAGTCTACAACTTAGTGGTTAGCTGTTAAATAGTAGGTCGGGAATTTCTCTGCCCACCATAGCCATGTAGATGAGTTTTACTAGTCAGGAACCTAAAAACACTGTCAGCTGGCTTCCCAAGGACCCCAGCTCAAGTGACCCTGTAGGCAGAGAAATTCAGAGGGTTCTGAGGTGACATCTTATAGGAAAGTTGGCCAAAGGGCAGAGGAGAGGGAGCAGTCTTTCTATCTTCATCTCCTTGTGCTAATCTTCATTGGCCACTGACAGTCCTTTCTCTGGGTCTAGCCTTAAGAATTTCCCCTTAACATAGGAATGGGACAGTTGTTGTGTTCTGAGCCTTGGTCAAAGAAAGCATTAAAGCATTACTATACAACTATAGAAGAACGTATATGTTCTTCTATACACACACACAACCAACCTAAATATTATCTCAGAATAACTACTTAAATCCATTCGTTTCACACTTATCAGGAAAGGTAGAGAACTTAGTTGGACTTCATTAGGGGGGTAGGCAAAGGACTTTCCTAGGAAAGGATCTTGCTTTTGAAAACACAAAAAATGGAACAAAATTAGCAATGCATAACTACCTTAAGTCATACATCATAAGAACTGAATGACAAGGGATGAAGAGGTTAAAAAAATAGTTGCACATACATACTGCCTATGCTTCATTTAAGAACAGATCCTTACTAGGTTAGAATAATATTTGATTCAATCAAGGATCTACATGTTACTATGACAGTGACCCAAGGGAGCGTATTAGTAGTCCCCACAAAAATTAATATATTTTAAAAAATCACATCCCAAACAATTCTCCACAGTTTTTATTGACTCTCATGGACCATTTATTGCTTCAGTTGTATTTCCAAAGCCCACATTATGCCAAGTTTTTTGTTGTTGGTTTGATTTAAGGATTCATTATGTAGGCCCAGCTTGGCCTCGAACTCGAGGTCTCCTCGCTCAGCCTCTGGAGTGCTGGGATTACAGATGTATCCTACCATGTCCAACGTTCCAGTTCTTAAAAAGAGATTATCCCATTCATCTCCTTCCCTCATTCTAGCGTTAACCAGGAGTAAGGAACTCAGCTCACCTCTGGCCTAAAAGATTTCAAACCAGGAAAATGGCTCACCTACACAATAGAATACAGCCTAACTATACTGCTAAAAGGTATTTATAGGTCCAAAGTGTGCTGAGTTAGTTTAATAAACTAACTCACTGGCTAGTGACTGAAAAAAGAAGAGAACAGTTCTCTGGGGCCATCTCTGGTGTGGTGACTTGAACTCCATATAGCTCATGAACAACTTTTAACAAAACAGGTTTCCCCAATCATTTATCCTAGTCAACCCCACTCAACATTGTTTGTGTATTGGGGGAGTTTTAAAAAACACAAAGACAAACAAAAAACATAACAAGCTACATTCAAATTTCAAATGGCAACTCAGAAAATACAGTATTGACACTATCAGACCTAGAAGATACTAAAGAATATCTAATTCACTCTACAGTATAGAAAGCTGAGACCAGAGAAATTCAGTGACTTGTTCAAAGTCATGCAAGTCATTTAATGACAGAGCTGGGATCAGAACACATCCTTGGCCTATTATCTAATGTTTTCCCCACTATATGCACTGCCCCTCAGAGTTAATGCTTTGGAGAAGAGCCATCTAAGACCCCATGCTATAGGTTAAGAGACAGTCATGTAAATGACACAGCCCTTAGAAATCACTTGATTGCACTAATACAGGCTGTCTCTTGGAAACCACCATTTCCTGGGTAGAATCAGCTATGGATTATCAATTCCATTAGAAATAGGTGAACAAGTGAATAGTCAAGTTTTTGCAGCCAAATACTATCTATTCTCAATGAAGAGAAGGGTAGGGGAGTGATAGTCCAAGCATAGCTTCCTTTTTATCCTGATTACAGTCTGTGAGGGTAGTAGTTCACATAATAAATCCTTGATTCAAAGAAATGGGCACAAAGAAGCTGAATGACTTGTCCAAATTCAAGTAGCAGGTTGGTAGCAGGTTCAATCCAGAACTTCAATGTCTTGTCCTAGGGTTTTTCTTTCATTTCATGTTCCATTGCTGAGTCTATTTTTAAAAGGCGGTGATTAAGGGAAGAAGGAAGCATTCCTTCCAGAACCACCCTGAAGAACCAGGACACCCAGAAGCAAACTATATTATTTCTCCCCATCTCCTATATTTCTAACTATTGTCAAGCTCAGGACTAACTGTACAGAACACTTTTCAAAAGACCAATAAATATTCTCAGACAGTTGTATACGTTAGTCTGCAGTCACACAGAATCTGAAGAGTGGACAGTTAAAGATCCATGATTACAAAAAAATTAACATGTGAATATGCTGAGGATTTTATCCAGTTTTTTCCCAGAGTACAGAATTACATTACTTACTTGTTAGAATAGTTAGGGGAAGTATACATTGTAACATTATGTATCTAGATTTTTTTTTCTTTTTTGATTCCGAAGCAGTAGTGGTTAAAACTAACACTAGATTTGAGGTTATTGCTGGATTCATCATCCAGGCTCCCTCACTTCAATTACCAATTACCAGGCAAAAGGATTCCAACACTGTTAATTTAAAGCAGTATTAGTTTCCTTTCTATAATAGCTGGCATAGTGACCATAACAGGAACTTGAGGAACTTTTATTTTCCCCAATTTCCTAATGAATTCTCATTATTGCAAAGCTTTAAAATCAAGGAAAGAGCATAATGACCTATGACACTTGGAGCCCTAACAGCATAATGAAGGGCATCATTAGAACTAAGAGAAAGCAGCTATCAGAAAGCAAAACACTTTTAAAAGAGTTCCTTGAGTCTTGTTTTCTATCCAGGATGTTCTGTGTTATTTTCTCATCAAATGTGGAATGACATTTATCTTAGCAGGTTACTTAACTACACTGGCTAATGTCACTCTAGCCAGTGTAGAGCACTAACCCAAGTCCTGAGGAGCTTCTTGGACCAACAGACTATTTTACAAACCTGGGAAGTGGGAGGGGCAGTATATTTTTGATAATCAGACATTCCAATGTTTTCCTTAGAAGTCATACTCTCCCATTAATGTTACTGTGAAAAAATCAAGTGTGTTGTTTTCTATTTTCATATTTTAATAAATGGGCTTTGCTTACCAATATCACAACGGCAAAGAAGAAATCTACTGTACAAAACTGCAGGAAGATAAACGTGAAAACTTTCTATGGAAAAAAAAAACTCTTTGAGTTTCCTGTTGTCTTCTTTTGAAACTGTAGTGCATATGTTATAACATCTATATCATTTATAGTATTGAGTCATGTGCCACTGCTGAACCTGATGTATCCAATCTGGATTAAACTATGTGCCACAAACCCTAAAATGACTATATGCATGGTTTCTTTTAATATCAATTCTCCTTTCCTCCCAAAGGTATTGCCTTACATTAGAAATTAAAGGTAATATGAAGAGAGACTCACTGGCTTGTTTGGGAAGTGACAGAATCTTAGGAGGGTAAAGGCTTAGTCTACCGTGCCCACCCCTGCTCCCTCAATGTAAGCCAACTCAGTGGTTCTTGACTGCCCTATGCTGTAGTTATGGAGGTTCACTAACAAGTCAACATTGAACTGATAAATCATTTGATTGCATTTGTCAACAGCTCTTTTGAGGCCAAACTTTGAAAAGACAGTTATGGAGAGAAACCCTTGAAAGAGGGTTATTGAGGGATATTGAGAAAATCTGCCTTTATGTATCAGTATTGGCTCATACATATGTCTGTACCATCTAAACCATGATCTCAAATTTAAAACTCAAAATTAAATGTACAAGGTAGAGTAGAAAGCTTGAAAAGGTGTTAAAGGCTCAAGTTTAGGTTATATCACTCACTTATGTGATTCCACATCAGTTACTTTCTCCTCACCTCAGTTAGCTCATCTTAAAACACGGGGGCTTAGATCAGATGCAGTATCTTAAAGATCTGCTCTTACCTTAACACTTCTTAGGTGGTGTGTGGCAACAAAAATATGAATGCTTTTAATTTCCCCACAATCACCAGATCAGTGAACACAGTAATAGAAATGGAACATTAAGACAAATGCATGATGTCCAATCCCAGAAACTGGCTGTGCAAAACTTAAGTCACTGAGCGTCACATACTTACCACCCACTAGGTGTCACTACAGACACATACCTCAAATGACCTGGTGGAAAGTAACTGTAAACCAGCTATTTTTTGAGCAAGTCCTGTTCTTTTTCTTTAGAAAGCACTAAATGTCAAAAGAGTAATTTGTATTCTAAGTCAGAATTATCCAGAGCAAGTTTCTCAAAAATCTCTTTACAGATTATTACTAAAAAGCCCAACTCAAAACTTAGTATGAGTAGTTACAGTACACAGATTGAAACATATTGGAAAATTCAGATATTTAACCAATTTGTACTACCCCTCATCCAATTTAGCTAGATTTATAAAGGCTTTCTATATTCATAAACTTGATTATCCTTTTATATCATAATTAGAAAATATTTTCTCTTCAGTGTGACTCATACAACAAATCTTACAACTACAAAGGACCTGAAAGTTTCTGTCTAACTCTCTCATTTTATTGATGAGAAAACCGGACCCTGAAAGTTTAAATGACTTGGGACAAGGTTTAAAAACAGAAGCGCATCAACCAAGATTTTCTTGACATTTCTCAAGTAAACTTAGCTTAAAACTACCTATGGTTCCTAACAGTATTTGGACATACACCTGGAAAGACAATCCCAAACAAAAATGCCTTTTCCACCCACTGATAAAAGTCAGACACAAATATCATATCAACCACTATCATCAACTCTTACTTGGAAGGTAATAGCTGAAACTTTTCTGGCAAATGCTTAAGGAAACTAAAGTAACTAGTATTTTCACATAACATGCACATACTCATCCCTTGCTTATTTTTCTACAGAAAAAAGCAAACACCAAAATAAGACAAAGCCAATTAATTTTAAAATAGGTAACTTCATTTCTAATTAAGCAGCAGCCATATCCTAATTAAAATACAAAACTGACAAACTGTGAACATACCTGGATTATGGGGGAGAAGGCAGAAAAAGAGTTAAGTTCAATTATATAGCAATGACAGGATCTTATTTACATGTGTAATTAAAATCTCTACTACTTAATGACATACTGGACCTAATTATGGATTTGCTATCTATAGTGTTAATTAATTTATTCTAACTTGGTAGTACATGTACAGAACTGATATGTATTAAGGCCTACTATTCACCAAGCCAAATGACAGGAATCCAAGTTAAACACTGTTTAAGACTGCATTTTGAAGATTTTGAACAATAAATTACAATGGTTGTGGGAGTTAGCTGACAGTACTAGGAAAAAGTGTTGATACTGCCTAGCCAACTATATATACAGGAAAGTACTTTCAAAAAGTAAATAAACTTCTCTCTACATAAAGGGTTTTTTCACTCAAAATCCAGTTCACAGGTCTAGGAATCAAATGCATAAGTAGTAAGACTAAGAAAAAAAGAATTATAATTTTCTGTCGTAATGTATGTACCACCTCAAAAAAATGCTGTCACACACACATTCTAGCACTAGACATAAAAACTGGGGAAATTTTTCTACAAGAGACAAGATTAGGACACATTATGAAGTAAGTCTAAAAGAATGAACTCCAGCATCCATAAAATACTACTAAGAAAAGCTACAAGAGTAGAATTTCACCTATCAGGTCAGTTCTTAATCTGGGTTCCACACATGCGCTACGGAGGGTCTACAAACCCTTCAGAATTATAGTTCTATTTATGCAATGAGAAGTTTTCTGAGATAAACCTGAAACAGTGATGGCAAAACTTTTTAGAGCTTTCAGTGATAAAAGCCAGCTGCAGCATGCGTGCTACAGGCTCACCATCACTGACCTATAACTTTTCATGCAATTCATAAAAGAAACCAAGAACCAACAAAGATTTAAGAGCTGATCTTCTACCTAAGCCACATAAATGACAACCACTTATGATCCTTACCTCTACACAGTAAAAATATAGACAACTTTCACAAGCTCAAGAACACATTAAAAAAATGAGAAATAAACATGTCAATACATTTGGCTAAATTTATATTTTACTGGTAACAAGTGTTTTACTAAAACTAAACTAAAGGAATGTTTTAAACTTTCCTTCCTTCCTGATCTTAAAAGACCTACTGTGCCACAAACTTCTACAGGAATCTACCAATAGAGAAATGCAGTCCAAAGCCAGGTATGGTGATGCACACCTGTAGTCCTAGCACTCAGGAGGTTGAAACAGGAGGATCTCCAAGACTCTGAGGCAAAACTAGGCCTGAACTACATAGCAAGACCTTGTCTCTAAGAAAAAAAAAAAAGCAGCCCACGGTTTTTATAAAGAATCCTACAACATAAACATTTTTCAAATCCTGTTTTTATTTTTAAGTATACAGTGGTATGTATGACATCTTTTCAAATGTTTCTTTTAGAACAGCTTACAGAAAATGGCACCTTGGAACTCTTATTCTAAGAGTTTGATAAAGTAAGAAGTAATATATGTAGACCTAGTCAATCTGAAAAACAGACATGTCCCAGTGGAAAGCCTTAAGTTTTCTCAAGTTCCTCAAAAATGCCAAGGTCAAGGAAGATGGGTATCCAACTATCAAATGTTGTTGATAGTTCCCAGTGGTTTTGGGTACTGTATATCCTACAATCACTGGTTACCACGCATCATTTCCTGTAGATAAATTGTATTCATGTGATAAGCTGACATCCAATTTGGATGTCTCTGAGCATTCCAATAATATGACTGAGAAGCAGCAGCATAATATTCTTGCCATGCCCTATAGTAAGCACTCCAGTATTCTTCATAATTCTGGTAGGCATCAGAAAAATTAGGATGTGTTTCCCTCTGATAACCATCTTCCCAAAGTTGTGCTTGCGATCGATAAGAATGCTTAGGTAGGTTTCTCCGGCTCTGCTTCACCCTCTGGTTAGATCCCTCTTTATGCCTTGTCTTTATCTGAATTTCAGGATATTCTTGATAGTCCTCTGAATTGGTGATGTCATTTCCATTCAGAGGTTGTTCCAAAGAGAGATAACCAGCCACAGGAGTAGATTCAGAGTCTTTCAGTTGAGTATCAGAATAGCCTTCCAAGTATGACTTATTTCCTTTGCTCTGGGAGGAAGTCCCTGAACTGTAAGAATCACTGTCACTGTCTGAGTCTCCAGATTGGCTACTACTTGCAAGTAACTGTACTCTTTCTTCAGTAACTCTATTTCTCACAAAACCATTTTGAGAGTTCACAGTCTGATCTCCAGGCCCTGTGTAGTGCCTGATAATTTCCACAGGTTTCTCTAACCCCTCTTTAATATAATGTTCATAATCCTCTACCAGCTCTGCAAAAGTCAAAGTGCATGGCTGATGGATTTTAAAGGAAGACAGACAAGGAATTCTAGGAAGTGACACATGTGAAGCTTCTTTGACCTGCTGCTGACTGTTGGTAGAGATCTGAACAGGGGTCTGAACAGAATTCGTCTGTTCTTTCAGTTTTATGGCACATCCCAGTTCTTTTGGTGACACTACTTTTTCTGTGATTCCACACTCTGAGTGACTTTTTATAGGAACTTTTTGCTTGGTATTATGTTTTGATTTGGCTGATAATACAGATACAGAAGTATTTCTAGAAGAAGCCACGTGGTTACCATTTGTTTTCTGAGTTTGAAAAGTTTTTTCTATTTTTTGAATTTGCTTTTTCAGTGGTTGGGTAGGTACACTTGCTAAGCCATTTGCATGCAGAGCAGTTTTAACCTCCACATCCCCATCCAAACACTCTTCCATCAGACCAGGAGGAATGGGATCTACATAAAAGGAAGCAAAAAAAGTATTAAAATACTCAAATTACATTCCACCAGCATTTTCTGAATGATTTCATAAAGTTTTCTAGTCAACTAAGTTTAAGAAATAAAATACTAAAAAATATAGGAAGCAGTTTAAGAAATACATACTTTTAAGAAATTCTGCAATAGAAGAATTTGAAGAAAAAAAAAAAGAATTTTCCTAAGAAATGTAAAGACCTATCTCATACTACAAAGCAATTATCTCTCCCACCCTACTTTAAAAAACACTTACTCTAAGAATGATGTATAATTCTACAGCAATTCTCCCATCTTTCCTCCCCTTTCTCTTCCTAGCCTTTCTTTTACCTCACTGCTGCTGACAGCAAAATAAAACATTAAAAAATAGATTCTGCTCCCTAAAGTGTACCACCAAGAAATATTGTATCTCTAAATCTGTAACAAACTAAATCCACCATCCTATACTCCAAAAGGGAAAAATCAATGCCCTTTAACTGTAAACAGAACATCTGTACAAGAAAAAAACCTAGATGACTGTGAAAAGATCTACAGTACCAATATACTTTCAACTCTAAAAATTTGTTGGTTTCAGCTCTAAATGTCCTATTCCATCTAAGTCTGCTACCACTTGTGTACTCAGGCCTTTTCAAAACATGATCAATTTTTGTTTTAGGCAGACAAGATACACTGAGTGCCTGCTTTATGCAGATTTTTGCCTGTCCATTATTGCTGTTTATGCCCCATGAATGTATACCTACTAAATCTCTTAGGTCTGTATTCTTCAGTGTAGGATCTTGACTCTGCTGAACAGAATTTCTGTCTCCTATGCATGATACTCCTTGCTTGCTTAGGCCTATGACACAGGCCAATTTTTCTCCTTCTCCTAAGGAAACTTACTTGAACAGTCTGTTGTTACATGACTAATCATTCACTAATAGTTTCAGGGTTCTGCTACATAAAGATCCAAATATGTCACTTTCCAGCATCCAAAAGCAAATTTTATTTTCATCACTAAATGCTATGATAGTGAGTCCTACAAGTCTTAACTTTCTACCAATTTTCATATTACACCACTAAAAGACTTACACACATAAAAAGAGCTGACAGCTTAGAAGTGATAAGACCATCTATTCTAAAACATTTTTCAAAGCAAGACATTCCATTTAGAGCAATTAAGAGATTTGCAAAAGATCAGAAAATAAAATACTACAAAGCCAAGCCCACTAGAATCCATAGCACTCCGAGATCTGTGCTTAATCTAGCTCTATAAAATAAACACATACATAATCAAAATCCTTGTTACATTTATTCAGTTACTATGTAACTCATTTACAAGGTCACTGTACATACAATATATGTATACACTTATATATCGATATACACATAATATATAGTATATATGAGATAATACATGTTATACTACATTTTCATTCAAAAGCATTTTAAGAGGGCTTTTTTTATTTTTAAGAGATCATTAATAGCTTCAAAAAAAAAAGGGCCAAAAAAAAAAAGCTTCAAACGCACAGATTCCAAGATGGTATTTTAAAAACAGCATGACAAATGATTCCTAAAAAACTCAAAATTTTCAAAATAGTATTCAAATTAAAAGTATTGTTCCTTCCCCATGGTGACAAACAAGAATATGACAAGGATTACCGCCATGGCAATTTAAAAGAGAAAAAATATTCTCCCTTATATCAAAGAATAAAATCAAACTGTATTTTTTATCTTAAAAAAAAAAAATGGAGCTAATATAGATTATCTTCCAGTTTCCATGTACCAAAAGTTTGCGTGCAAAGTCTCACTTTGTTATTCACTAGCTATAACACTTTTACTTAATCCCTCTTTTTCCTAAAATAGTCTTAACCTACAAGAAGTAGGTAACACTAGCACCTCATAGGATTGCAGTGAGAATTAAATGAGTTAACATGTGCACAGTATTGGGGGAAGTACCTACCATGTCATAAGCATTCTGATATTTTCATTAGGCCTATCTTCCCAAATGTTATGACACAAAATGAACAGGAAAATGTACCTGGCAAGGGTAGAAGGTTGATATTACATTTCTGGGCAATTTGCATCATTATATTTTCTTCTTCTCCCCGGCAACAGTAGGTCACCGTCAGTCCCAATGTACCTAAATCAGAGGAGTGTTCAGTACATTATTTTCAAATAAATGACATCTAGTCCTTTTCCTGCATTACAGATTCCTCATCTTACAGAAAGCTATGAAACATTTTTTTACCAAAACGGCCAGCTCTGCCAATCCGATGCATGTATGTCTCCCAATCCAATGGTACATCCAGATTTACAACCAGATTCACTTTCTCAGCATCAATCCCACGGGAAGTCTTGAATTAAAAAACACAAACACTTATTTGTTTGATTTTTATTCATTCTATATTTGACTCTATTGACAGGTCATAATGTTAATTTCCCAATTCAATTCTCACCATGCAGTTATACACTGAATGACAAATTTGAAACTTTAAATTCTGATCTAAACTAAACTCTTTCATTTTTCCCTCACTTCTCATCACCAGTAAATATGAAAACTAATCATCATTCCTAATTGGAACAACTAATGTATACTAAACAGGTGTAGTATAATCAACAGCCAAATCAAGACCAAGACCCTATTTAGAGGAAAAGGATTTTCATTCCTAGATAACCAATTTTGAAAACAAAAATCAAAATATTAAAAACATTTCCCCAGAATTAGAAAATCATCTTCTGATATTCTTGTTACAAACACCCACATAAAATAATACATAAAATCTGTACATCTGATAATAGAACATATGTCAAAATGGATTAGTCACCCAAACTGAACAGGAAATTTACCAAATCTGTAGAAATGAGAACTCTGCAATGAAACTGCTTTAGTTTAGCCATAACATCTAGGCGCTGATTCTGAGTCATGTTGCCTAAAAAGATCCAACAAGAAAGTCACATAAAAACAACTAAGCTTATACATATTTATCAAATCCACAAAAAGCAGGAATTATAACTCCCAGGCTGAACACTTTAAATATACTAACCACCATTAATTCTGTCCTATGCAAATCTGGGTTAAGATCTACAGTCCGAACCTTTTAAAATATGGTTTAGGGCAGCAATCAATTTGGATTCAATCCCCAGCATCACAAAGATAAATAAGTCATTTATCAACGGAACTGAAATTCCATTTCAGTATTTTAACAGTGATTATGTCAAGATTATGTCTCTTCAGACAACAATCTTTGTTTCATAGAATTAAGTGTTTTGTGGCTATAACAAAGAGGTTCTAAAAAAGAGTAATCCTCTTTGTATACTAGTTTCTGTTTTACTATATACCAAGTTACTCCTTAAAAAAATGTATTAACATATCAAATTCCAATAAGAAAAATAAGCCTGAAATTTCCATTACTCTGAAAATTCAGTGTACTCTTACAGGCATAAGACAATTCATGAAGTGGTATTTTTTCCTCCTGACTTGGGAGGCTTCAAGTCAACGTACTAAATAAAAACTAGAGATGGGGGCCAGGGGTTTAGCTCAGCAGCACAAGTGCCTGCCTTACAAGCACAAGACCATGAGTTTGATCCCCAGTTCCCCAAAACAAACAAACAAAAAAAACTAAAGAGATGAACTTGCCTGAAATGCATTCAGCAGGAAAACCTTTAGAAGAAAGAATATCAGCCAAATGCTGTGCTCTATAAAAAATAATATGAAAGTTTATTTTACAAATAGTCTTATGCCTCTCCATTTTACCTTTTCTAGATAACCTTTTAAGTTATATTACCTGCTGTGCAAATTAGAAAAGACTAAGGCTTGATTAAACAGAATTCTGCTGAAAAGTTCCTGTAAATGCTGTGCCTTTTCTTCAAAAATCTTATAAGCCAAAGGGTAAGAATTTACAACTTTGTAATACTGCTTCAAACCTACAAAGAAATCAAGAGTCAGTACTTAAAATAAATGTATTTGTTATATCCTAAAAGCAACTATGCAACATCAATAACCACACAGGCAAAGGAAAACTAAAACACTGTAAACACACCAATAATGTAAGTACCCAAAATCTGTATATACCTATGAGACTTGGATCACTGGAATTCAATCTTACAAAAGTGGGTTCTCTCATATACTTTGTCAAAGCATTAGCCAAAAATTCAGGGTAAGTAGCTGATACTGCCAGCATCTGTTTACTGGCTGGCAATGAAGAATAAATCCAACTGCAAAAGAAGAAAATATATACCACAAAAATTATCCAGATATAATCATTAACTAGAAAAGCTAAAGGTAGAAACTTTGGGGTCCCGTTTTTATAATCCAGTAATTTATTTATTTTTCTTACTTTATTTGCTCCTGAAAGCTTCCTTCTTCTAAAAGTTTGTCTGCTTCATCAAGAATAAAGAGACGTATACTGCCTGGATTCAAGTAGTCAAGTTCTATGAGTTGTTTAATTCTTCCTAAATTCCAGAACAAAAAAGAAAACATACACCGAGACACCAAAACATTTATGATGTACCAAATCTGGCAAATTTCAGCCAATATTTGACTCTATTCACAGGTCATAATGTTAACTTCCTGATTCAATTCTCACCATGCACTTATATACTAACCACAAATCAGAAATTTTTAATTCTGATCTAGTCTCAATCTTTTATTTTTTCCATCATTTTTCATCACCAGTAAGTACACAAAACAATTACTATTTCTATTAAAAGAACTAAATGCCAATGCACTGGTTACTAGATTTTTATCCTGAGTAATTTATGACCTAATGATTAACAGAGGCCAAAAAATAATCTCAATCCACAGCTTAGTCACATTTCTTCTCAGAAGACTATCTTATATGTTCTTAAATATCCTCAGGAATGGAGATCCAAAACTTCATTGGTTATTCATTGGGTATATGTCTATCTCACTGGTCTAATATTCCTCATTTCTGCTCAAAATAATCATTGCAATTATAAAAAATTCATACACTTTTTGTTAAAAGTGTTCACTTCCTAAGAGCCCCAGTTACCAATCAATGTCTTACCAGGAGATCCAACAGCAATATGACACTTTTTAAGTCTGGTTTTGTCTTGTGATAATGGAGTTCCTCCAATAAATACATGACACTCTAAGCCTTCCATTTTTATTCCAATGGCTGTAATAACAGAATGTATCTGTACAGCAATTTCTCTTGTAGGAGCCAAGATCAAAATCTAAAAATACGTAAGATATACCATAACAAATCAGAGGAATAAACACATATGATTAGTACTTTCATTATATTGTGTTAAAATAAAATGATCACTTAAATGGTGAGTTTTTACTGACAAGGAAAAATATTCATTTAATCAATAAATATTGGGAACTTACTATGTGTGAGGCAACATAACAACTCCTGAGAAAACAGTTAACAGTACAAAACTCTTACCCTCTTGGGACTTTAATGCTTTGTTTCTAAGATAAACAACAAAGATAAATAACAAGTAATAAAAAGAATAATGAAAAAATACCAAACTGCGCACAGGATAAAGAAGTGACAAGAGAAGTAATTCTAAATGGGGTAATCAAGAAAGTCCCCTCTGAGGTTAACACTTAAGAAGAGAACTAACTGTGCGGCATAGCACTATCTGTGATGACACTTGGAATAACGTTTCAAGAACAGGAAAGAGGAGATAGAAAAGATTTTAAATGGTAGTATTTTTGGTATATATGAGGAACTGCAAGAAGGTAAGGCTGCTGGGGAGATTTTGGGGAAAAAATAATGGTCAGAGAGCTGATCTCAGGTGTCAGGTCCCAGAGTGAAAACTGTAATACAATTGTCAGAGAAGATAAAACTCATGTTTTCAACCATAAGAAAAAAAATTGCTTAAAAAAAAGACTAGAAGAAAATGACAAAACAGCAGTTTCTCTTTGGGTGAATGAGTTTATAGATTTTGTTTTCTATACCTCCTCTCCTTTACTTTTCTAAATTTTCCCAATTTTCAAAAATGTTCATGCATTATTTTGACACACATACACAACAAAAAGGTTGTATAATAATATAAAGTTTGATTAATACAAGATTTTTACAATATGAATTTTATTTATAGAACCTTTTTAGGATTTGGGCTCTGACCTGCTGCCAAATTGTCCCAAGCCAAAATATAAAATACATCTTAAATATAAAAGCATCCTACATAGGTCTTTGGGAAGTAGGATTTCCTATATGCCATATCATGTGATTTAGCAGATATAAAATAGAACTTAAAAAGTTTTCTAGATGATGAAAATAGGTATCCCACATCAATATACCACAGTTCAAAGCTGATCATGAGAAATACATGATTGTGAACTTGAAATAAAGTCTACCGTAGTTACTAAACTCCAGAGTAAGGCTGTGAGATCATACCTAATTTATCTTTGAATCTCCAATGTATCTAGGATACTGTTTATATATAATACTGGTTCAATAAGTTTTTTGTTTTTTGTTTTTTTTTTGAAAGAAGGTCTCACTGTGTAGTTCAGACTGGCCTTGAACTCACTATGTAGCCTAGGCTGGACTCAAACTCACAGTGATCTTCCTACCTCTACCTTCCAAGTGCTGGGATTACGACTGTGTGTCACCACACCCAGACCTCAAACAATCTTTATTGAAGAAATAAACCCAAACCCAAATTTCCTGCTAATTTTGGTAAGATAATCTTAGCAATATTCCAAGACAACCTAGAAAACAAGAACTCAGTATGATATTCACAGAACTATAAGCAATTATCTCCCATAGACAGAGCACCATATTACCATGAATCAGGACAAACGTTAAGTCTCATCCCAATCTAGTAAGTAAAAAATAAACTTTTAATTGAATACTGACAAAACCTGACACATATGGTAGACTTACTCTATTTAAGATGCAACCAGGCAAGGATGTGCATACCTGTAATCCCAGTACCCTGAGAAACTGAAGCATGGCAGATTCCAGCTCAACCTAGGCAACTTAGTGCCTTAACAACACCCTGTCTCAAAGTAAAAACTAAAAAAAGTCAAGCATGGTGGTACACGCCTGTAATCCCAGCACTTGAAAGGCTGAAGGTCCACCATGAGTTCAAGGCTGGCCTGAAAGACATAGGAAGCCCCTATCTCAAAAAATAAATAAATAAATAAATAAATAAATAAATAAATAAATACTAAAAATTAAAGAGCTTAAGATGTAGCTCAGTGCAAAGGCCCTGGGTTCAATGTCCAGTACTTAAAAAAAAATCAAATTTCAAGCATTTCTAATGTATTGGTTACTACCACTACTCAAAGACCTTAAAATCTTTATATTTTTTCACACAGTTTAGTTCAATTTATCAAATCACTACCTGAGGAGCCACTGATTGTTCACCTGACCCGTGGTAAAGAACACATCCCTATCCTGGGTCATCTGAACAAGACTTACCTGAGTACTACTGTTTTCAAGAACAAGAGAGTCCAAAGCAATGGTGGAGAATACACAGGTTTTCCCAGTGCCTGATTTAGCTTGAACAATTAAATCTGAGGAAGAAAAATAATAAATCACTAGTAAGCATCTCACTGATGAAGCTTTGAGGTACCTAACATGGATCTCCAGGGACCACCTAAGTGGCACCTCCATTTTTAGTTGACTCTCAAAACAAACATAAGGCCATGTCCAGAAGCCTGTTTGATCCCTGAACTTCTACTGCCCAGTTTCTAAAAACTGGAACCCCTTTTCACTGTTGCAAAGAGTCTTAACTTTAAATTGAACAGCGCGTCCAGCGCCTTGCCCAGGCCGAGCCGGGCATTGGCGCAGACAGGGGCTCTAACTGGGCACGTCGCAACGCCTCCTCAGTCCCCCTTCATTCGGCCTCCCAGCCCCTCTCGGGACCCGACCCTCACCGAAACCGCAACGCCCCAGCGGGATGGCCTTGAGCTGCACCGGCGAGGGCCTCTCGAAACCGGCCGCCTGCAGTCCCTCCAGTACCGGCCGAGACAGCAGCAACGACTCAAAGTCCGCCGGCTCCGCCAGCAGCACGTCTCTCGTGCGAGTTCGAGGGCTACCAATGTCATGGGCAGTCCGCAAGCTCCGCACTGGCTCGGTAGTTGGCTCCACGTCAAAGGTTTGCGCGGCCAAACGCTGCGTAGCCGCAGGGGCCTCAAGGGCCTCGGAGGCGGGTTGGGGTTCAAACATCGCCGCCATGGTAGCCACACCACCGGATCTCGCGATACTTAGGGCGAGGAGGGGCTTCTGGGAGCAAAAAGAAGAAAAACTTTATTAGTAGCTTTACCGCTAAGACATTGACACGCCTCAACTAGAGGTAGAGGAAAGACGGAAATCGGAGTCTGAAACACTCACGAACGCTTACAACAGGGAAAATATTGCCTAAGGAAAGGTCGAGAAGTGGGAGCTGGGGAAAGGCGAAGTTACCAGTGTGTCGCTGCCTGTGGCCTGCAGGGAGCGCCGCGTGCTCGTGGTGGGCCGCCTCTCGCCTTCCAGCTCTTTTCGGCAGTGCTGCTTCGGTAACAACGAGCACTTTGTGATGCGCATCTCGCATCACTAGCCGTCGTGGGGTTGAAAGGGGCTGGGTTGAGGGTTCTGGCTGCCTGCGCCGCGGCCTGTCTTCCTCACAGCGGCTTTACCCAGTGTTCCTCTCTCTGCACTCCCAGCTCGCTGCCCCTTCTGTGCTGGAGAAGCGCTCCGGGAGTACAGCGAGACCTGAGGATTTATGTCGCTGGCTAGCATCTGTGTAGTTTCCCATTTCCATGCTGCCAGCATGTGGCACATAACAGTTCCTGGTATGCGAAAAGCTCTGATAAAATTGAGGTGGAACTCAGAACTGGGCTAACAACTCCCAGAGTCCGCTTCAGGCCTCTCTGTGAACTAGTCTGCTCATGCCTCCATTTTTTTTTTTTTTAATTTTTTGTTTTAAAGAGAATAAAGCAAAAGAGAACAGAACAATGCAAGCAACACAACACTTCACAAGAAGACAACAGGACATCATCAGTAGCTACCATAATGTCTCTTTGCTTCAAAATAGTTGAGCATACTTTCACACAATACTATCAAACACAACAAAATATTATAAAACCATTCAAAAGAATGAAAGCATCACAGGACTTCAAAACCAAATAACAGGAAATGAACAATGGCTACTATAATATCTCATTTTCCTCAAAAAAGTTGTCTATATCATCACACATAACAAAAATAAAACAACAGGATAAAACTAATCAAAACAGAAGAACAAAAGCATGGTAGGACTTCAAGTTACTTCAAGATGATAGTAAATCAGCAATGGCTACCATAATGTCTTGTTTTGTTCCACATAGCTGTTCATACCATCACACATAAAAAAACAAAAGAATAAAACCAATCAAACAAATGAATGAAAGCATTATAAGACTTCAAAGCAATATAATAGGAAACCATGGCTACCATAATATATCCATTATATTCCAAATAGCTGCCCCTACCATCTGACAGCTTAAAATCTAACAAAACAAGACAGAACAAAGCCAAACCTAACAAAATTGTGTAAACAATGCAAGAGTTCAATACAATACAATAGGAATTTAACAGTAGTTTCCACCTTTCCCTCCCAGGTGTTTCCTCCCTTTCACTCTTACATTAACTATTCTGCTTTTGGATTCCATTAACTCCTTTTGCTTCTTATGCTAGGGTTCACGCATATGAGTTTGAACTGTTTTGTCCATGAACATGATCTCAGTTGAGTCCATTTACCTGCAGGAGCCCTGAGATTATTCTACTTTACAGCTAGGTAGCTTTCCACTGCATGAAAATACCATATCTTATCCATTCTGCGGTTGATAGGCAAGTTACTCTTGTTTTTTTTTGTTGTTGTTGTTGTTGTTGTTGTTTTGTTTTGGTCTCCTGTCACATGAAACAATTGTTTTCTCTCCTTTGATTTTCAGTTTATGAATTTCCTTTCCAGTTAAATGTGTTTCTTGTATACAGTGTATCAGTGGATCTTGTTTCTTGATCCACTCTCCTTGTGTTTCTTTTTATTGCTGAACTGAGGTCAACTACATTAATGGTTACAGTCAGTATACATTGGTTTTCTCTGCCATGCTATCCTCCTGTTGTTGGCCCTCCACTTTTCCCCTTCATTCAATTGCCTGTCTTGTTTGGTGATCCTCCTATGCTGTTGTTCCTGGAACTATGGTCATCTTTATCTCTCTAGAATATCCCTTAGCACCCTCTGTAGGGTTTGTTTGGTAGTCATGAATTCCTTCAGTTGTTCTTTATCATGGAAGTATCTTATTTTTCCATCAATTTTGAAAGATAGTTTTGCGAAGTAGATCAGTCTGGGTTGGAAGTTGTATTCCTTCAGGGTTTGAAACACTTCACTCCAAAATCTTGACTTGAAGGTTTGTGTTGATAAGTCTGCTATGATTCCAATTGGTTTTCCTTTATAGGTGATCTGTCTCTTTTCTCTAACAGCTTTTAATATTCTGTTCTTGGGCTAAATTTCTCAAATCTTGATTATTATATGTCTGGGTGTAGATTTACTTTGGTTATGGCTAGTTGGAGTTCTATATGCCTCACTTATCTGCATGCCAGATCCATTTCCCATGTTTGGGAAGTTTTCTTCTATTAATCTGTGAATATCCTTTTAATTTCATTTATGTTGACCCCTGCTTCTTCACCAACACCTATCACTCTTAAATTATGCTACTTTGTATCATCTTGCAGCTGTTGAGTTATTTCCTGATTCCCTGTTATTTTTAAGAGATCTTTCCTTTCACAATCACTAGCTACAATCTTATCTTCAAGGTTTGAAAGTCTATCTTCAGTCTCTTTCAAGCAGTTTTGCTAGCTTTTGATTGAATTTTTAATTTCCTGGATCTCTCTTTGAATCTATTTCATTTATTGTAATTCCTTTCTACATTCATTCAACATTTCCATCATTTTCCTATGCTCCTCTTTTTTGTCTATGTCTTCTTTAGACCTACGAACAATTCTTTCAGTATGGTTGTGATTTCGTCTCTGACACATTGTTTCTGATTTGACTGCTTTTACAATCTCATGAAGTTGTTTCCTTACTTCAGTTGCTATCCTCTCAGAGATTTCAGGTGTGTGACTTCCATCTTCTTCCATGACTGTATCTCCCAGATTTGTTCTGTGTGGGCTAGAGGTCTGAGTTTGTCTTTTGCTCCTTCGTCTTGACATTCTCTTGGATTCCTCCCAATAAGCTGATTGTGGGGCCCCAGACACTTCCCACGTTGGCTGCCCCTAGGCAGTGTAGGGGGATGGGACAGGCACCTGGATTCCTCTAATTCCAGATTTAACAGGAGGTAGCAGGGCATGGAGCAGGCTTCTCCAGACCTGTGCAGCTATACTAGGGCTTCGCTGATGATGAGGGGTGCATGGACGTGAGGCTGCTTCTCTCAGGCTTTGTGTCTACACTGGGACTCCCACAATGGTGGCAGACACACAGGGTGTGTTTGTCTGATTCTGCTAGTGGGTGATGGCTTCCCGAAGGAACCAAGGCCTCCAATGGTGTCCTACAGATGCACAGGGCTTACCTGGATTTGTGTCCCTGCTCCTGCTGCCTGCCTGCAAGAAGGAGCCTTCTGGTGGTAGCTCCCTGAAGGTGAAGGTGGATCTGCTGGTTCTCTCTGCCCACGCTGACTGTCTGCAGGATGTGGCTTTTTGGTGGCAGTCCACAGCAGGCAGAGGTGGATCTGTCTGGCTCTCCCTGCCTGTGATGAGCACCCATAGGAAAGCACCTTCTGGTGGTGGCGCCTGGCAGACAGAGGCATATCTGCTGGCTCTCCCTGCCTGCACTAGGCACAGAGGAAAAGGCCTTCCTGGTGGCAGTCACACCTCTATTTAGACCACTAGTGGACTTCTCAGACTTAACCTGTCTTCTGTGTTCTCCTCTCCTGTCATCTCAGGGATGGGTAACTAGCATACCTCTTTTCCTGACTGTAGATCTCTGCTCACAAAGCATCTTGTCAAAGAAATTCTAAGCCTCCCCATCCTGCCTGCTTCCTGGCCTTTCCCATTATTCTCTATTCTCTTGTTCTTTATTTTTCTTAATGATACTTATAACTACCTGAAATTGTATATTCACTGTCCATTCTATCTTGTTCTTTGCTGTTTTTAGCGAGAAAAGCAGAATCAGACATATAATGAATACTTGGCATTTATCAAATGAGTTTCTTTATAACAAAAATCTTAGTTACAATACCAAATCCAAATTGTCTCTGGAATGTAATATACTCATAACTCCAAACTTAAAGCTATTTTGCATCCATCCAATCATGACTTTCTCCTTTGATTATAGGCTTGATCTTTTTCTCCCACACCCTATACATACGTACATACATCCACACACAGAAGAATGGCCCACCTTCCAACAGATGCAGGAGAGAGCTTGGCACTACAATCCCACTGTCAGGACTACTGAAGATAGCTTTTATTTGGCAGTTTATGAGACATCGAGAAAATGTCCACAAGGGAAACTCTCTGGGGTCTGTAGCACTAAAGGTGCCAGGCTTTTTTTTTTTTTTTGTAACCTCATGTTATGGTTTATATCTAGATGTCCCCCAAGAGCCTTATAGACTCAGGCATACTTTTGAAAGGCGATTGGATTATGGGTGCTTATAGCTTGACTTGCTAGGGCCTGGGGTCTGAAGGTATTTGGGGACATGACCCAGAAGGGCCTATCTTCCTTCCCAGCTTCTCTCTCTCTCTCTCTCTCTCTCTCTCTCTTCTTCTTCTTCTTCTTCTTTTTCTTCTCCTTCTCCTTCTCCTTCTCCTTCTCCTTCTCCTTCTCCTTCTCCTTCTTCTTCTTCTTCTTCTTCTTCTTCTTCTTCTTCTTCTTCTTCTTCTTCTTCTTCTTCTCCCTCCCTCCTCTGCCTCTTTCCCTGTCACCCTCTCTCCTTTCTGTCTGATGTGCCATGAGCAGCTTTCTTCTGTCATCCCCCTCTACAATGCCACCCTGCCTTAGAGCCAGCACACTACAGGCTGAAAACTGTAAACTATAAGCCAACAATCAACCACTTCTCCCTTACTTTTCAGGTGTTGCATATTGTATTTCATCACTGAGAAAAATGACTAAGACAGCCCATCTCTTTCTTCTAACATGTCTATAAACTGAGAACTATTCTCATTTCTGCTTTCTGTCCTTCCTCTCTTTCATACAATTTACTGGGCAATTAATTGTACTTCCAGATGTTTCGTCTATTACTTTCCAGTTTGTCTCCCCTGTTTTAGGCTCCATCATCTTTGTAACTATAAAAAAAGCCTTCTAAGTAGTCTCTCTGTCTAGAGTCTCTTCTTTGTTCCAGCCAACATACTTGACAGGTCCTGGAGTGACTTCCTGCTGTTTTGTTTTGTTTTGTGTGTGGTTTTGTTTTGGGGTGTTTTGTTCTGTTTTGGTTTTGGTTTGTTGTTTGTTTTTGGTGCTGGGGGTTAAACCTAAGGCCTTGTGCATGCCAGGCACAGAGCTACATCCCTAGCCAAAGAATAACTTTTCTAAAGTAGGTGTCTTAGGTTGTTTAAGTCCAAAGTCAGCTTTTGACAGTCTTTTATACTCTTCACCCCAAGCTCTCACTTCATACTACAAATAATTCCAGTCTGGCTCTTACCATGTTCTGTTTACTTGTTTATTAGCTCCATGATTCACATTAAATAAACTACAAGTTTCTCAAGGACAAGCATTTGGTTACCCTAGGTTTGCTAGCCCAGCATCAAGCATTGGTAGACCTAATAAACTTAAATGGTTTATGCCTTGCTGAAAAATCTCTACTGGGTCTCCTTATATACAGCAGTAGTTCTGTAGAAGTTACACCAATCAGTGTCAACTAACCTGGCAGGAGACTACTTTTCAAAAAAAAAAAAAAAAGAACGTGTTAGTTTTATAGGCATGCTATTAGTGCATTTGTTGTTTAGGACATAGGCACAAATATTGCAATAATGTTATTGGCTATAGCCCAAACCAAAAATCAATCAAATTTTTCCTCAGAAGTTAAAAATTGGAACAATGTTGTTGACCAATTTTTACTGCTGTAAAAATAGAACACAAAGGCAAAAGACCACATAAGTAAAGTGTGAGAGTAACATGTAGCAATTGGCTGATCTTTATCAACCTGACTCAGGGTCACATCATGACCATCTACCTCCTCTATCCAAGACCACCAACTTCCTCCATCCAGACCAAACCTGATCAAAGTCCTTAATGCTCTATGACTTGACACACTTTTTAAAATTCTGTTCCATTGACATGGAAAGACTTTCCAGGAAGCTAGAAAGAGATATTCAGTAAATTGAAGAAGTAAAAGTGAGACTTAGAGCCCCAAAATGTTGAGATTCACAATAGTCCTATCATTTTGCAATGGAGACTTCTGAGCCCATCAGCAAGGAAATTTATGTACATGGAAGCATAGTATAAGATGACCCACCTTGGGTGGTGGCATCAGTGAGAGAATGTGAAGGGAAAGAAATTAGGGCTTTATAGCCATTTTTTCCCTTTTTGACCCTTGAAGCAATAAAAGGCAATGTTAATATTTGCATTCAATCCACAAATATCTCTATTCTTTCTACAAAAACCATCTGCATTCCTACTATAAATCAAATGCTGGAGATACTAAAATGGAATAAAATAAGCAGATCCCCTAACCTCAAGGAGAATGACATACACAAATAGATGGTCTCCCAAATACAGAATACTATTGAAATCAAAGAGGTCCAGCTCATATTGTTTGATCAATTTTGCTTGCCTCTACCTGGTAATCTGAGCAACTCTTTTGAAGATAACAATATGCATATAACAACCATTGGTAAATTCCTATCATCTTGTCTTGAAATCCTATATCAATATTGTTTGGGGTGTTTTATTTTTTGATATTTTTGTTTTTTTCTATTTTTTCTCTTTAAATTTTAAAACAAAAAACCCAAAGAGGGCCAGCTAACCTAGGTATGAGGAACTAGGAAAGGCTTATGATGAGGATTAGGTCTGATTTAAAATAAGACCTCAGAACAGAAGTTTACTTCGCCAGGATAGAGATCATTTTGTGCTTGTGAAGAAATTTAGAGGTAGAACTGACATAATAGTTCTGGTCCATAAAGTTCCCAGGAACCCAACCTTATCTTTTTTGCTGTGGCTCCAGCCATCACTTCTTTGCTACAGACAGCAGGAAGGAGGAAGACTCAAAATAGTAGGAAGGGTAGAGGTTGTCATGCCAGCAATCCTTTCTTACATAATGTTCTCAAATCTGCATGATTCTCACATGGCATTGCGTTAGCAAGAATTTAACCATAGAGACATACATATTTGCAGGTAAATCTAAAGTGTAGTCACTTTCCTAGACAATCACATGCCTAACTAAATACCAATTAGAAAGGAGATCTATTACTACTGAAAAAGAAGGCAGTTTATATTCTGCCACATCTTCTGATAGAGATAGTGAAAGCTAAGATAAGATCTGAAGAATAAATAGAAGTCTTTGACATTGTCAAGGGGAAGTAAATATGGGGATCCACAGGTGTGGGAAGCCCTATCACATGCTAAAGGAATTTAGGATGCAAATGAGCTTTGAAGAGGTAGGGGAGGTGATTTGAAAACCCAGCTCATGACTGCACTTTATTCTGGAAGCCTTCTGTATCAGATAGAGATGTTGCCCTCAAGTGACTCTTGAGAAGATGAGAGAATCTACTTAGAGTCACAGAGTTCATAAAGTGGATTCGAAACTCAGATCAACCTCAGAACAAACCCCAGGATCTTTCAACCTCCTGTCCTAAAACAGTCAACAGCCCAAGTGGGAAAATGATCAACCACGAAATACACATATAACACAAGCTGGTGAAAAATCATATGCAGTACTGACATTTCTCAGGGCCTTCGTTGTCTTAAGTGTGGTTGTCATGTGGGAGAGAGTAAAAACCTCTGCGAAACTGAGGAAAACAGCTTTTGATGTTCAAGGAGCAGTAGCTTACTTCTGTATGTGCTTCTCGTCCCTACCCAAAATCAAAGTGATTTATGAATTAACTATGAGGAAAAACTGCATGCACAAGGTCATTCTTGACCTAATCTCTTGAGTTCAGCATTTCTTCCAAGGCAGAAACACCAGGAAGCAGTAGGGGATGAGGTTCTAAGCTTCTCCTGAAGGATGAATAAGGAGCTCATCAGGCAATGTGGGTAGGAGGAGAGCTCAGCCAGAAGATGAGTCTCAGAAAGATATTCCTGGCAAAGAGAACAGTTTGTGTAGAGGCGGGGAAGCATGAAAACCCATAATAATTTAGGGAAGGGAAGGGCATCAGTGGAAAGGGAGGCAAGTATGGCAGCAGTTAGCAGGAAATGAGGCTGTGGGGATATTCAGCCCCAAACCATGCAGTGCCTTATTTGCCACCATAAGGCATAGAAAATGAGTGCATTATGCCCTTCCAAAGACAGTACTGTTATGTAACAGCATAAGAACACACAGTTAAAAGTGGAGAGTAGGGCTTGATTCATGGCAAAGCTAAGGAATTTAGATCTTAACTTACAGATCCAGGCACATTACTACTAAGTTTAGGATCTAATTTAAGGCAGGTAGTGACAAGTGCACTATGCACAGAGCTTTTACACCTAAGAGCTCCTGGGTCTTGCTGTCTGAGCCCCAGTGCTACCTGTGTGCCATTTGCCCAGCAAACCATGGCTAAGCCCATGCTTCCCTCTAACCCTGGTCATAATTTACTGTTTTATGACCTTGGTCAATCTGAGTTGACTGCCTCCCACATGGAGAATCACTATTTTTATTCTTTATTCTTGACCCATAGGATGACAGTATCTTCACTACTTTTTTAAGATGAGAATTAGAGAGGGCAACTAGTAGTAAAAGCCTGAACCCCTGTGTTCCTCACAGTCATCTCTGGTCATAAAGACACAGGAAATCATTCTGCACTCTAGAACAGGTTCCCCTTTCCCAAGCTTGGGTTGATTGATTTCCCCATTTAATACCACCCTAGTCTTTAGGGAACAAGGTGGCACATTTGCTCTTCTTGTGAGAAAGGGGCCCAATCCATTTTTGTCCAGGCAGCATAATAAATAACCTGCCCCTTTTGGCAGGGAGTTTATTAGAGACTGATGGGACATTTAACAATAACTGGGGGCCTGTGATTTATTAGGTAGGTTCATAGTGTCTCCAAAGACTGGGAATGTGGAATTTAATTGATAAAGCGGCTGTCAGCAGCAATGACATGCACTCAATAGAATATGCATTTGAGGGATTCTCTTTGGAGCTGTCAGGAAGGGCTTCTGCTAATCATATTCTGCTCCTGTGGATGGCAAGGTCTGCTGGATATCAGGCTAAGAGACAAATGGCAGGGAGAAGACTCTGGAAGGGGCCCAGGGAGGGGTGCATCTGTCAGTTAGTTGCTCTACTGATGGAAGAATGTGACACAAATGAGCAAAAGAAAAAAGGATTTCTGCCACCCTAAGTGAGCATTCTCCCTGAAGAGGCCTTTATCTTTATTCTTTGAGCTGCTCAAGAGAACAAGAGGTGCTGGGCACCTGCTTCCCCCGCACAGGGAAGTGTTAAGAGAAATCAGTCCCACTATTCTAAACTTTCTATACCAGAGATTCCCATGCCTTGCCCTCCAGCCATCAGAATATACATGCACACATGCACACACACAGGCACCCACCCGTGCACACACACATGCACACACACACAAATTACTTCATGGTCTTCCCTGAAGCCCTGGCTCAGGTGGCAGCTGCTCCTCTCACTGCTGGTTTCTAACCAACAACAGAGCCACAGAAACTCAGATGGTTGCAGCCTCACCTTGTTGTTGGTGACTCCCTGCTCCAGAGACCTCCAGCTCTAAGCTGAGAACCCAGAAATAAATGCTTGAGGAGGTCATGCAGCTACCTTCCACCCTATTTCCTAACAATATGTTAGTTTTAATCTTCGGGAGCCACCACGGATGGCAGAGCTCTGTCCTCAGTCAGCCTTGTCTTTGCAAGACAGCTCTGCTCATATTTTCTATTGCCTCCACCCTCCGGGCTGTTGCTCAGTCTTAAACAAGGCCATGTAAGGCGCGGAGAGGGGCATTCTGGGGCTAGAGCCTGTTTCCCTCCTTTGATCCTCCCGCATCTATTCTTAGGTCCTAGGAGATTGGTCTGCCTCCTTGTTCCCTCCAGGAAGAGAAAGGGAGGGGGAGGCAATAGCCAGAGAAGAAGTAATTGTCACTGTCTAATCTGAGCCTCAGTGGTAACACTGAGGGACCTCTGAGCAGGATGGATACAGCAACTGGTTTGATTAAATCAAACCTCTACTGCAACCTTGTTAAATTAAACTGACAGGCCTGGAGCAGAGGAGGGAGGGCAGCGAGATCATTGCCTTTGGAGTGGGGGTTGTGGGTGTAAGAAGATCAGAGGGAAGCAGGGCATCTGCCTGCCCTTTCCCTTATTTGCTAACTATAGATAGGTGATGAGATTTATGAATGTGTGATGCTTATGAACCTGTCTGAGCACAGGCTGTGGAAAGTGACGCAGAGGCAGACTGCTGCCTCCCAGGAGACTTGGCAAATTCCCCTAGCAGTCGGGACTCACATTTAGAATCGTGCTCTTGACATTTCAAAGAGCCTTTAGATACTTTACCTTCACAACAAGCAAGTAGCGGTGGGATCACCAACCTCACTTTATAATTAGAGAAACCAAGGCAGTAGAGATGACAAGGCTGATCTATGATCAGTCCAAAAATCCAGGTCTTCTACCTCCGGAGCTTAGCATACACTGTTTCCAATTTTTTGCCATATGGCAGAATTTCCTAAGATTTAGTCCTTGGAGTGCCATCTTTTCTTCCACCCACTAGAAATATAAACCACACAGCTTGCATCGTGGGCCATCAGTAAAACACCAATTCCCAATTGGCCCAGTGCAGCCCACCTTCAGAGCACACAGCTTGCATTCAGAGGCCATAGAGCCATCCCAGGACCTTGATATCACTTTCCCAGATGCCTAAGCCCTTCCAGATCATTTTCATTTTACCTAATTGCAATTCAGGGGAGGGGAAGAGGTGGGGAGACACTGTTAGCAACACTAACAATCAGCCATAGTAAGAGGATAACACTGATACCGTGCTGGCTTCCTCACCTGTCACCCAGTTCCTCACCTGCCAAAGCTAATTTTCCACTCACCAGTGGGTGAGAGCTCATTTAACACACACACACACACACACACACACACACACACACACACACACACACACGTATAGGGATAAATGGTGCCTTTGTGAATGCCTTACCCAGGATATCCTTGCTCTTGCCTTTATTGCATTCCAAGGATGTGTTTATTGAGACAACCTTTCCAGTCTGTGTCAGTAGGGAGGACACTGGGGTGGGGATTTTGGTGAAAGTGGTGAATACCAATTACCAGAGCCCAGGAGGATCCTGTTGTGCCCTGGATACTCGCAGATACACACATTACACCCCAGACTGCACACCAATTAATGATCAGATCCTACACTGAGTGGGCAAGGGACAGGGAGGGAGAGAAGAGCAAAACTGCCAACATTGGCAGACACTATAAAGGAAGCTGGGGGAGAGAACTGGTATAAGGTGGCAAAATTTGCTTGGAGAGGACAAATTATTAGAAACATCATGAGGGAACAGTACCTATTGCCACACCACACATAGTGTCATCTTAATTTTTCTCTGAGGTCACTACTCATGACATGAAAAACACAGACAAACAAATAAATCATAGGTACTCAGACAAATATCACTGGGCTCCTAAACTCATCTTTGGTGTTAGGACTGGCCACACCCAAACCTAACTGCTCCAATTTATCTGAAATCATTAATTCCCCTAAGGCAAGGATTTAGATTCCTCTGGAAGCATCTGCCAAAATGAAGTGGAGCAAAAGGAAATCTTGCCTGGAGGCAACAGTCACTGAGTCTGGGTTCCTGGGCTGGTTCTGCCATAGCCACCTGTGCGATCTAGAGCAAACCATTAATAATTCTGTGCTACAGTTTCCTGGTTTGTTAAATTATATGCTTAGGCAGGAAATTGAACCTGTTGAGAGGGATTGTTTTTCAGTTTTAGGAGATCACATAGGAGGAAATTAAGACCCAAAGAAGTTAAATACCTGTCCAAAGCCACAAGGGAAGGAGCTGAATCACTGGGAGGGTGTGGTTTTGGAAGCCGAAGGCAGTTCCACTTGATGGCGTCAGCCACCTCTCTGCATGGCTAGAACAAGTCACTGTGTCATCTTCCTTCTTGGTCTAGAGCACTATTTCCAGATTAAGTGTAACAAATGAATGACTAACACAAGGAAGCCCTGCCTGCAATATACGTTCAGTCAGGATTATGACCTAGCGATGGACAGGAGTGTCAAACCCACTGATCTTCTCTTCCAGTCTTTCCAGGAAGCCACATATCCTGATGGTCCTTTTTGACTCCAAAATTCTATGACTCTAAGTCAGAAAGATTAAAATGCAAGTTACTTCCAAAATCCTCCAGGCAGAGACACAAAAGATCATTTGCGGAATTCATTATTCACTCTCCATTGCTTCAGTCACTTTCTATGGGTGATGATTCATGGGAAATAATCACTGAGGGGAAAATAAAAAATTAAAAATTAAAAAAAAAAACCCGTCCAAGGCTGGGAAGAAGCGGCAGTAAAATCCTAACTCTTTCGTGTGTTCAACTCCTATTCTTCAGTATGCATCTTCATTTGCTAATGCTGACGCTGTCTCTTGGCCTTGCTGCCTTTCCTATCAGGGCATTTGAGGCTTGCTTTTTGCTAGTGATAGAAACTGCTAACCTCAGTCCCACCCAGCCCCAAGTCCCAGAGCAAGAGTCTTGTCTCTCTAATCATTGTTCTCCTTTCAGAATCTCCAGGCTAAAATCTCTACCACATCCCACGCATTTGGTGTCTGGATAGTGCTAGTACAGTTCTCTGACCTCTGCGACACACCAGAAGAGGCTTCTAATAGTCCGGTGGAAATAAATATGCAGTGAGCCAGACCTGAGAGGTGACCTGTTTTTCTCCTCCCCGCTTAGTGTCAGGAGGAAAAGCAGATAGTCTTTCTTTCCCTCTTGCTAACAAGTCTCTCTGGCAGGCTGTCAGTCTCTGGTCCTCACGCCTGGCAGAAAGGGCCAAGTAGTAGGTAACAAAATGAGCTTTCCTCTGAGTTACAGTCCATGGTAACATTACAGGGAAGCCAGTTCTGGGCCTTTAGAGACTCAAACATTACAGAATGCCCCCAGGAAGGTCCTGAAAGCAAGGCATTTTCTTTTTGGTACAATTTGCATCTGCCAGGATTAGTTTGCATAAATACCGTATTTCTCTTAGCTATTCTTCAGGTATTGTTTGCAGTTGAAAAATATTTGCTTTTCCAACAAACGTTTCCAAAATGGAAATATTTTCTCCCCAAGTAGCAATAAAGGTATTGCTTAGGCCCATAAACACCAAGCCTACAATTGCAAATAAGTCCATAAAAGGATCAATATCAGTCCATAAATGCAGTGCTCATTATTTAGATCAATCTAATTTTGCACTTAAAATTCCCACTGAAATGTTCAGATGAGAGAGTCTGGGAGCCATTCATATATGAAATTTACTCAAAAACTATACTGCTTCTCCAATACTTTCCCCTGTCCCCCTCTAAAAACTGTTAACACTCTCAAAGCTGATAGGGTGATCTTGAAGCCTGGTGACTTTAGGAGGAAGTGAAGGCTGTGAGAGCAGGGGTGTACATCACCACTAAGGATGAAAGTGACAGCAAGTGCCTGGATGTAGAGCTACAAGAACACACACCCTTAATGGCTCTCATCATTGTACTGTGGCTCTACCATAGGACACATTCTTTCCACTTTCTACAGAGTAGTACAAAGAGCACAATCCTGGAAAAAGGGACATCATACTCCATCCCCAGACAGACCATGCACTTTGGACCTCAGATCATCTGTATATAAATGAGGAGAATGGCACTCTGTTTGAAGACACTCAAAGCTTTATAACTGGAGTTTTTGATTCTTCAAGGCAATTATAAGGGCTATTATTACTACCATTATTAAAACCCAATTGAGTCATTCTTTTGGAACTGAGAGGCTTTATCAATACAGAGGCAATTTCACCCGCTCTGCTGTCCCTCCTGATCTGTTGATTGTATAGAACAGAGAACCCTAGTTCTCTGTCTGAAGTAGATGAAGGAAGATGTTATGTGACCCAAAAGTGAGACTCTCCCAAGAATAGTGAGGCCTCAGTTCCTCACCCACCATCCCATGCATTCACATACAGGCACGTACACAGAGCCTGCTCAGTACCTCTGGGCCAGCCTGTCAGGCAAGTCCTCTGCCTGGAGAGAAGCAGTCCAGCAGTGATATCTGAACACATTCCAACAGCATGTGTTTATCTTTAGGGTCAGCCTTTCCTGGTGATGCTCAGGAGGCATGGGGGGAGGAGAGGGAGACCAAGATAATGGCCACTGGCAGCTGCAAGGGTAAGGAAGGTGGGCAGCAAGGACACAAACCCTTGGTAGGATGCTGTTAGGCTGTGCTTTCCAGACAGTGTGTGGCACATGTCTCTTTCCCCACACAGGGATAAACTCCCAGCTCTTCTGTTGCCCATGGAGATTAGAAGATAGATACCACTGTACTCAGGGGCGTGTCTTTCAGAGCAGGCCAAGACTTGGTGAGTGGGGATCTTCAGGTAGAGGCCATAGCATCTGAAGCCAGGAGTATGGCAGTTTCTATTGTTTCATTCAGGATCCAAGCTTTGTTGGAACACAACTGGTTCTGCCTCTCCCTTCCTGCTCATCCATAGGTGCCAAGACCTTTAGGCTCTCGCAGGATACAGAGGGGGCCACCCTGCCCGACTATGCTGGGTGCAAACCGTACCTGTTTGACACCTTTGGACTCAGTTCCAGGAGTATACCTCCTCCCTCATGAAAAGTGTCCACTATCTACTCATCCCTACTATCTAAGGACAAATACCCAGGGGCTTCTGAAAGTTCCATTCCAGTTCGGA
>PVJX010003687.1:0-73921 GCA_004027295.1 Dolichotis patagonum | reverse complement strand
TTCTGCAGAGAAAATGAATCATGTCTCCCAACCCCCATCCTCAGCCCAGGAATATTTATCAATGTTTATATAACCATGGCAACAGGCTTTATTCTTTGTCACTTAAACCCCTTTTTAAAAAGAAAAAGAAATAGCAAAAGATAGTTCTTTTTCCTACTCCTATCTCCTACTTTGCCTCAAGAAAAGTTATGTCCTCACAAAAAGATGAGAGTTAGAGACTCCTTGAATGACACTGGCCTTCTCCTGGGTTGCAGTGGCCCAATCACCATGAAAAGACTTCAGAGTTTGTCCATATTTGCCTTCCAAAGTCTTATGGGAACCATATAGTAATTATGCATTTCTGACTTGTCTAGCACTTTTTTTTTTTAGCTCTGCATTGAGATTAGGGTATTGTTTTTTCCTTGCCAATCTCTTTTACCTTAAAAGTGGCTGAAAAGTGAGCTGCCTTTATTAACTATGCATTCTTCATCTGTAAACAGGCAAATGCCCCTTTTCTTACTGCTTCACAGATTGTGGTCAGAAGGGAGTTTTGTAAGGAGTCAAGATCACATAGATTTAAACCACAAGCAAGGGAAACTGAGGCCCAGTAAAAGGCACGTGTTTGTGAAAGGTGCTGTGCTGTCAACAGTAGAAAAAAACCTAACTACCCAGTTCGAGGTTCTTGCCAAGAAATCAGCCTACTTCTCTTTGAGTTTTAACTGTAGCCAGGTTCCAAGTGGAGTTTCTCAAGAGGATTCCAGCCCTGAGGTCTCAGGGATGGAGAAAACCAGAGCATAAATGTGACTCCAGAGAAGATGTTAGCCACAGGTCCACGAATGTTTACTCAGCGTTCCTGACATGGGCCCCTTTGCTGTGGGCTGGAGATCTAAATAGTAGAAGCCAGGTTTTCCAGGTTAGAGAACACTTGTGAAGTGTTTCTTTCTAGGCAAGAGAGTCTCCATAGAGGAGAGTCAATGGCCATGTCATACTTTCTATCCCAATCCCAGAGTATTCGACCCCAGAACTTGTCCACTAGGCCAGAAACTGCCACTCTGCTCACGCCACAGTTCCAAGGGTCTCTAGGACAGTTTCCGTTTGGTGGGCAGAAGATGCTGGGACCTGCGGAGTAGACTTGCCGCTGGCCTGGAAAGAAAAAGGAAATGCAATTTTGGTTTTTGCCAGCAAGCACTGGAAACACTGAAGTATTTCAACTCTATTGCGCTGCCCTTGAGTTTTCTGCAGGCGCGACTGTTAACAGAGTGGGGCAAGTGCGGACACTTGGGCGGACATTGAGCACCAAGGAGACGCAGGCTTGGACTGGGTTCTGCCCACCTATGCTCTCCCTTCCTCTTCCTTATCCCTTCCACATATCCCCACTTCCTCTCTCCTCTCTTTTTCTTTCATCTTTCTACTGTTAGCAGAAATTCATGCTCTCGCCTGACGCATCCGAATGACCACAGCGCTTGTGGTCTCCCTATGCCCTTTCCTTTGAGTCCTTAGGGCTCTAGCCCAGTAGAACCCTAAGGTCCTGCCTGGGGCGAACGCTTCCCGTTAATTACCTTGAAACAACACATCGCTAATTTCCCTAATTACTCTGGGGCCCTGCCCAGTGGCTTGGGGGGGAGGAACGTCAGCTGAACGCAGAGCAAAGAGGCCAGCTTGGCTGGCGCGGGGCTGGGCTGCGTGGCCCCTCTCCAGCCCTGTACAGCAACGCCTCTCCTAGGCCTGGGCTGGCGCTCGCATACCTCGGGCGCCAGGCTGTGCCTGCCGACTGGAATTCGAGCTTCTTAGAGTCCCCGCTCCCTTCCCGACTTTACAAAGGCTAGCACAGGGAGACTCTTGGAGAGAGCAAGGCTTGTTTCTCCACTCCCTGCCAGCACTAATGAAAACAGCCCTCATCTATTGCCCGTTTTGTATTTTCATTAAAATCACCCTCTGAGATTATCGTCTTTATTTTTACCTGTTTGGCTCATATCCCTTTCTCCTTCTTTATAAATTTTTGACGGCAGAGATCTTGCCCGTCTTACTCAGTATCTCCAGACCTACAACCTTGCGGGGACACAGCAGAACCACTTGGATCACCCTCGGTAAGTTCACGCACCGAGCTGCGGTTTCTCTGCTCTGCTCCAGTGGAGTGGGCTGGGACGAGCGTACGTTGGGGGAGATGAAGTGGAGCTACATGCCCAGCGTCCTTTTCGGAAAAAAAAGGAGCTTCTGACGGGGGTACTCAGGAGAGGAACTCCTCTGATGGGAGTTGGAAAGGTTAGTGGCATTGGGGCCTTTCGGCCTTGTACTGAAACGCAATAGTGTCCCCAGCCTCAGACTGAGCTCTCCCTTTACACCACTGAGGAGGTGCTTTGCTGGGGGTGTTGGCACGATCTGGAGTCACGTCCCCGCCCCGGTGGCCAGGACTCGGTGACTCCTGCCAGTCCCGCAGTAGTGGCTGCCCCCAAAAGCGCTAGCAGCCTGACCCACCCGCGGCCCCCCCCCCAAGGGCCGCTCTTCTCATAGGCTCAAGACATCCCCCCTGGGTTCTGATTGGCTCCCGCACTTTTCCCTCCGCCCCCGGCATCGACAGCGCGCGGCGAGTCGCGGGGACTCAGCTCCGAGTCCGGATCTAGGAGCAAAAGTAAAAGCGCAGCTTAGCTCTGCCGGGGTCGCGGGAGCGCACATGCGGGGCGCGGAGCCCGCTCAGCTCGCCGTTCTCAGTGGGCTCGGTGTTCCCACTCGAGGATTTGCGTGCGGAGCCGTGCCCGGCAAATGGGCGCATGAAGAAAGAGAGCAGGGAGATGGACTGCTATTTGCGTCGCCTCAAACAGGAGCTGGTAAGAGCGGAACCGACGGCGCGGACGGGGAGGGCCGTGCCTCCCGCACGGATATCTGGCTCTGGCCCCAGGCCCCGGGGAGCCAGGTCGTGTGCGGGGCGAGGAAGACCAGAGCTGACAGGGGAGGAAGCGAGCTGCCAGGCAGAGAGGGGGCCTGTCCTCCGGGAAGGGGCCACGAGGAAACTTCGGGCAGACAGTTGGGATGAGATCAGAAAAAGTGACAGAGCAACCAACTCGGCTGACATGTGACCTAGAGAAACCGGGGGAGAGAGACAGACTGGCACACTGACCGAGAGAGGCACGGGCGCCGCCGACTTCCCAGGCGCAGGAGCCACAGGGCCAACCAGCCGGACGCCGCAGGTGCTGGGGCTGAGCTGGTCTGATGGAGCGCAGGGCCGGCGGGGCCGGGAGCGTGCGCAGGCCTCATCCCTGCACGGGCGGAGGTCACCTGGGACCGCTCGGGCAGGAGATCACCTGGGACCGCTTGCTCGAGAGGAGCTGGCAGCGCCCCGGGCCCCCAGCTCTGCCTGGCTTGGCAGAGCTGGCGCGGCTGCGGGGGCAGGCCTGGCCGGCTGTCTGCCTGGGCTTGTCTGCCAGCAGGGAGGGGGCTGGCAGCTGTAATGACTGGGAAGGGCCCTGCGCGGGAGGAGGGGCGCCGCCTGGCTGATCGCAAGCGGGAGTTGTAGAGGCCCAGCCAGATGTCAGGTCTGGGCTTGGAGAGAGTGCAGGGAACGTGCGGAGGCCCCAGGGTGCAGGGGCTGGGAGAGGTAGCTTAGTCTAGGGAAGGACTGAATCACCAAACTGGGGACGGGCGAGGTGACTGGAAAGCTATGTTAGGGAGGGCCAGGCTGATTCCACTTACTTGGTACAGCACCTGGCTCCCTCATCACTCCCCCTTCAGCCTTTATTATTTCTTTAACCACCAGAATTCAAGCAGTTATTATGCGTATACACCCCCTTCCCTCTGCCCTTTTCTTCAACAGTCTCCTTCTTGTGTTTTTGTTTCTGACTTTGTGTCTCTTAGTTTCTCCTTCAGAGGTGTCCCTTTGGTCTCACTTTGCTCCTCTCCTTTCTTTTCAGAGCCAGGGCATCCAGGTGCACAGTGCAGACCAGAAAGTGCCAGCTCATGGCTGTCCAGATTCCATGACAGCTTTCCACTTCTGCCTGCAAAAGCTCTACTCTTCTGGCTTGGGAGGGAACTTGACACTGTATTAGTGCCAGCTTTGGAGGGGAGTGGGGACTGAGCTTTAAGTGGCAGGTGTTCTCATTGATACTTCCTGACCCAGTCACCCTGGCACTCTTCCTGTCTGCCTTCTCAGGTTAATGCTCATTTCTCTAGTCCTTTTTGCTGAAGCCCTTTCTGAGTTGACAGTTGCGAAAGTTACTCGTCCACAGAAATATTTCTTTGATGAGAGCCGAAGTGACTTTTGCTGCTCTTCTTAATCTGTATCATGTCCCTCCTATACAACTAGTTTTGACATGCATCTCATGTCAGGACGGTGGCCACAGTCCACATGCACCAACTCTTATTTTTCCCATTCTAGTGTCCAGTACCAGAAAAGAAGGCGAGAACATCACAGTATCTGAGGTCCAAAGCACATGCTGTGAAAAGAAACTAATAGAATCCTCTTCTTTGTGCTTGGAATAGGGGACCACACCACCCACATCAGGATCTGCCTAAATGGAGTACTTGTGGGTGTTCCTGGCATGGGCCCGAATTTTAAAATCCTACTGATTTGCATTTTATACAGCACCATAGGTGGGAGGTGGTGAGGGAAAGAAGACAGTCTGTGGATGCCAGGAGAATTTTAAAAAAGGCAAATAGGAATCTGCTCTGAGCTGCGCTCCAGATCTTGATTTGTACCCTCTCTGCCAAGGCCATGAGCCCCCAATGCCTAGGAGGAGGGAGAGAGGCAAAAGTCACCCTGCTCCCCATCAGCTTTCATTTGGCCTTTTTTTTGAGCAGTTCCAGCCTTTGACTCTTGGAGAGGAAGCCAAAGACCTGGCTGGGGGCCCAGAATGACACTCAGATGGGAGAGCAGTGCACCCCTCCCTGTGGTCTCCGCCCCCTCCCCAGTGCCAGTTTGCTCAGAAAGGAGACTGAAGAGGTATTTGAATCTTACTTTCTGACACTTCAGGCTCAGGGCCCAGGTAGAAGGACCAAATCTCAGTGCCTGCTATCCCAAGGGGGAGCAAAGAGGAAAGTAGGCTGAAACCAGTACTACTAAGGACTGCAGGGACTGAATTAGACAAAGGTTGACTGTGGCTGGGATAGGAAGGTATTGGCTTTATACCCTAGGCCCGCAATGAAGTAGGAAAGGCATACAGTTGGTTTGCATAATGAGCTCCAGTGGAGGGTGGGGATGAGGTGCGGTGGGCTTTTTCACAGAGGATGGTTCATCCCAGGCAAGATTTCTGTGCCTCCCAGGAGCAGGGTATCCTACAGTGGTCTGTGCCCAGGAATGGCCTCCTGCAGTACTCCTCAAGTTCTGCATCGTTTATTTCACTCAATTCCCTTCAAGAGGCAAACATCCTGCAGACACTGTGGAGATAAGACTCCTCAATATGCAAAAGGAAACACTAACAGATTGTGAAATTATGTTTCCCTTCTCTGCTCTCCTCCTCATTCTGGTCCTGTCCTTGGACCAGAAAATATAGACAGGAGTCGTTCTAAAAACCAAAGTAGCAGAATTTCTCAATTTCTTGAAAAAAATTGCATTGTAGTAAGTGAACACTGGGAGAAGGCTGAAAGTTCAGGGATCCTGGCTGAATTAAGTTGATGGCTAGAGATCTGCCATTCCTCCTGCCTGGAAGGATAGAGAGTCAGGTTTCAGGGGTGAAATGTGGCTAGAGAAGTAGCAGCAGCTGACGCACTTCTTCATTAAGATGAAGGAGTGTGGGCTGCAAAGACGCAGCAGGGAGCACATATCTTTCCCCTTCCACCCGCCAAAGAGAGGCCCTGCATGAACACAAGGCCTTGTGACCAGCTGTTCCTTACACACAGCTCCCTTGTGGGCTTCCAACAAATGGGATAGACACAAAGATGTTGAGGAAGCAGATGTAAGATGCCCACAGGGCATTCTTCCTGAATTCAGGTTAGTGTAGAACAAATAGAATACATAAAGCCTGAGTGATCAGGGCTCATAAAAGACAGGCTAGGAGGGCTTCCTGGAAGAGAGGGAGGTTGGAGAGGGTCATCTCCTGGAATGTCTATCCTAGCTGAGAAATGGGGAAGCAGTAAAGTCTCTCAGATGGAGGAGGCATTCCTAGTCAACCTGGTGTTCCTAAAATGTTCCCAAAATGTACTTCTCTATTCTCTAGTCTTTAGGAACAAGGCCATAAAGGCAAACGAAGAGAAATAGAGATAAAGGAGTTACAATAGGAACAGCTTCTAGCTCTTGGGATAAAACAGCAAATTTTCTTAGGTAGAAATAAAACTTTTGCAAAGGTTCTCATTCTGGTCTCTTTGATGTTTAAGAGTAGGAGGAAGAGGGTTTTTTGTGTCACTTAGATGAGGATTAGTTAAAAGAGCATAGAGCATAGGATTTGGGTCAGGCCAACTTGAACTTGGCATATTACTTAGCCTCTCTTTGCCTTGATTTTCTCATCTCTAAAATGGAATTTTAAAAATACCTATTTCTTTTTTTTTATTTTTATCTTTTTGTTTGTTTTTGTTTTTTTATCGGTACCAGGGATCGAACTCACCACTGCCTGCTTGCAAGGCAGGCACTTATGCCGCTGAGCTAAATCCCCAGCCCCAAAAAATACCTATTACAAACTGGGTCTGATGGCACAAGCAAGTGATTCTAGTATTCTGCGAGGCTGAGGAAGGAGAATCACAAGCTTGAGCCCAGCCTGGGCAACTTAGTAACTAAGTAAGATCCTTGCCTCAAAATAAAAAATAAATTGACTGAGGATGTAGCTCAGTGTAAAGGCTCTAGATTCAATTCTAAGTATTGAAAAACAAAAGCAAAAACAACAACAGAAATGCCTACTATGAAAATCAAATGGCAGTTGTAAGTGAAATACTTTCCCACCTGTGTATCCTTATCACCCCTAACATAGTACCTGATATGTTGCAGGAACTTGGTAAACTCTTGAGGCTGGATTGATCAGAGTGGTTTGCATAAGAATCATTTATTCACAGAACACAACAGTTAATGAGATCTAATTTGTTTAAGGCATTAGTGCCATGATTACAAATATAAACAGACACAGATCCTGTCTTCAGGGAACATACGGTTCAATAGAAAAGATAATAGCATGTGTTGATGTTTACATTAATATGAGAAGTTTTACTTTCTTTATTTCCATTTTAAAATTCAGAAAATAGAAACATGGGAAGATTAAGTGGCTTGGCCCAAGTTACAGAGTTGAGAAGTTGCAGAGGTTAGATTCAGACCCAGTCAGGCTGACTATAGAACTTATGCTCCAAATCCATAGAGTAAATATCCTCTAGGACAGAAATCGAGAATATATGCTGTATAAGGTACACAGACTCAGTGCACTAAGAAAGGAAAAGTGATCACCATCTAGGAGGTCAGGACAGGAATCCTGTTGTGGAAGAGGTAGCATGTGGGCTAGACACTGAGGAATAAACAGGGTCTTGTACAGGAGAAAAACAGCATTCCAGGCAGACAGTGAAACATAAGCAAAAGGCACAGAGCAGAAGTAGTGTGGATGTCTGAAGACCAGATTGAATGTGTGTGGCACACAGGGCATATACAGAGAAATAGTGGGCAACAGTACTGAAAGTGTTGTTGAGGACATACTCTGGGGGCGGGGGTGTCCTTGACTGTTATGCCAAAGAGTTTGACCTCTTGTGTTCATCGGAGAACAGTGTGGTCAGACACATGCCTAGGACCTAGGAGGTAGTGTGGAGTAGAAGAAGGAGAGGGAGGAAATTCAGGCAAGAGAGTAAGTTAGGTAGTTATTATAAGGCTCCAGACAAGAGAGTATGAAGGTCTGATTGACTGCAGGAGAGAGGAGCTAAAGCTCTAAAGGAATAAGGCTTGTTGAGGCCAAAGGGCAGACCCCTCAAGGAGGTAACTAAAAAATTGGATCTCACTTTCCATTCGTTTGCCTCTGGCCTGAACATGTAAGCCCTAGTAGATGATTCAGTTAGGAAAGTAGGCTCATCATTTCATATCCCTCATTTCCTCCTTTCTTTACCCTCCTCCCTCCTGCAGCTCTTGGCACTGTTTCTATGTTACTTTCCTGTTAAGAGTCCCAGCCAAAAGCCAAGAAGGCCCCTATTCACTGAGCTGGAGAATGGGCCACTTGGCAAAAATGGGGCTTTTCCCATTTCCTGCCCTAAGCCTCCTCAGTAGCTTCCTCAGGGACTGAAAGGAACTGTATAGGGATCTTGTGAGTAATGGGGGTGGGGAAGTGAGGCAGGGCACACTGCCAGTTCCATGGGCAAAGCTGAGCCTGTGTCAAAGGATTCTGGCTGAGTAGGGAGAGGGCGTGAGATGGATGGATGGAGGGCACAGCTGCAGGATCAGTCAGGGGCCCAGAGCAGGGCTTGGGAAGGGAGCCGAGGATGCTGGCACATCTTCTTCCATCCCCACTCCTCCCACACTACAAAAGGCCCAGGGAGTATGCTTGGTAGGGGGTGCCCATGGATAGCTGACCCCAGAATACCCTGCTTAGGCTGTGGGATCTGGTGTCCCAATGTCATCTGTCCCTAGAGCCCCAGGCAGCCCCCATTTCCTCTTCCCTGATTCCTTTGTGAAGAAGAGCCTTTCATGGGAAGGAACTGAATTGGGTCTCAGAAGCCATTGGAGGATGGTTTCATGCTCTGCCTTCTCATCTCATGGTAAATGCCGCTGCCTGACCAGTTTCTTCTCACTTCTACCCCATGAGGCTGAATGGTCAGGGATTATGATGGCATTTTGATGCCAGTTATCCTGGAGGAAGCGAGCCAGCCTTGGGGGTCTCAGTTCTCCCACTAACAGCTTCAGGACCTCAGGAGCTAGAGCAATGTTTCCCTTGGTGGTGATCAAGACAGCATATATATTTGTAGCTATTTATTGACGGCAAGTCATATTCTTTTCATGCAAGTTCCTTTATGAATACATTTATTTGCATAAACAGATTTAAATAAAATATTAAACAGAAATCTGAATCACATGCAGATATGGTGAAAATAATGAGGACCGCCTGGTAGGGAATGTTTGGGCAACAGAGAGAAGATGATCCCAGATGATTGCTAGTTTCCTAATCCATAAAATGGGGCTTACTGCATTTGCCTAGCCGGCCTCCTAGAGCAAGTCTGGGGCTCAAGCACTACGTGAAACGGCATGTGCAAAACACATGGGAGGGCCTGTCATGCAAACATTCAGAAACCAATGCATAAAAGGTTACTGAATTTTCCCAGTGGCAGGTGGCCAAGTTAGCTAGGGCTGAGGTCAGTGTGAGACCTGATTAGTCACTAGCTCTCCAGACTACCATGTGGAGCCCTCTCCCACACCAGGAGGACACCAGCAGCCATGCAGCTCCAAATACAGAACACACTGTACACCAAGGTAGACATCAACCAGCCAAAGATTGATGTGCAGAAAATGTTTAAGATGAAACAGTCCTAGAAGGTGCTAGGGGTGAGAGCTGGACTGAGCGGTGGCACAGAGTCAAAAAGCAGGATGAAGACCATTGAGGGCTTTTCTCAGAAGAGATTCCCATGGTATTCCCTGGGATATGATTATTAAAGGCTTTGCATTTGATGGTGGATAGTTCAGTCATCCATGTGGACTTGAAAGGGAGGTGGCTGTTAGAACTAAATCCACTCAAACTAATCAGGACCACTCAGACTCTCCAGCTGGCCCCTGAGAACAAGTGGGATAAAACTATCTTGAGACCTGAGACTTGGAGATAGTCAAGCAGCTTCTAGTCTAGGGGCTGGGATGTAGCAATGTTTACTTCTGGCTCTGTCTGAGCTGACCCCTCTCCTTAGCTTCCACACAGATTGTTCCCTCTTCAGTCCTAAAGCACAAGAAGCTCTGAGATCAGAGAAGGTCCCACGCTCCGGGTGAAGATAGCAGCTTGGCCTCTGGCTTTTCCTCTGGGGGTGACATCATCCCCGTGGGGTTCATGGGAAAGGCTGTCCTGCTAGCTGGCCTCTCGGTCAATACCCAGGGGATGCTCCTGCTCCCACTGCCGCTGACCTCTGGGTTTCCCACCAGTCAGCTTCCTTCTTCCATTCTCATCTCTCTGAGCTGCCTCCTCCCCCTTCTGTGATTGCTAGCACCTGCTTGTGGCAGGGCTGAGGTCAGCATGGGGGTGGGCAAGAGGATGCGGAGGCTTCCTCTTCATTTCCCTTACCTTCCTCTGCATGGGACAGGGTTGGCAGGAGGCGGAAGGGAGAGAAGGGACAGGACAAGAGATGTGTTTTCCTTTACTGGACCAGATACAATGAATGGAACCCTGTCATTACTATGTGTTAATTTTCAATTAGGAAAAAGTGTTCTGAAAGTAACAGGAAACCTTAAATGAACAGCTAGCATTCACCTATTTGTGCCATATAGGGATATATATTTACCTCATCTAATCTGCGCATAGTTATATAAGACAGAAGCTACCATTCCCATATACAACAATGCAGAAATTGAAAAACAATTTTAATCTGTCCAACTCACACAGCTACTACATGGCAGAGCTGGGATTTGAACTCTGTTCCTTTTGTTTCTAGAACTCCAAGTTCTTCACCAATTCAGAATGTTGCTTTTAATATGGGTGCAGTTTCAGCTCTTGTTTACTTAAATGGGGCCTCTGTTTTATGGACAGCCCTGAATTCAAGCATGCCCACACATTCTCATTGGAAAGCTTGTGCAAAATGTCAGCATTATTTCTTATGGAGTTTTCCATACTGAATAAAAGTGAATGGGGTCATTTCATTCCTCCCTCTGCCTGTGACCTGGAATGTGTTTTGCCTTCTGGAAGGAAACCTGCCAGCTCAGACTCCTTGCTACTTGGCAAAATGAAACTTTGGGAAATGGCTCTGGACTCTATCTCTCTTGTATGTCTCTGTTTAGCAAGTGATTGAAGGTAGCAAGAAGTCTGAATGGATGATCTGTGGGGGAAAGATGTTGGAGTCAGTAGGACTCAGAAAGTGGTTTATGAGTATATAGCAAGTACAAGGTACCAGCCAGTTACTGGAGTGACATAGTGATGTACAAACCTAATTCTCTGGCCTCTAGTAGTGCTCAATAAATACTTCATGAGCTGCTAGGCATTTAAACTCGTGGAGGACATGGGACAAGTACATAAGCAGCAGGACTTTAGGGATGAACATTTTAAAGATTATAGATAAGCCCCTAACAGGAGCATGGCAAGTACATATAGGGGATAAAGACATGCTTAGAATTGAAAATCTTGTCATGGGTCTGGGCTGCAGAACCAAGCCATTTAGACTTGAGTCTCTGGACAGTGGATAGCCACTGAGGTAATTGATTAGAAGTGTGTGTTTGGGAAAACTGGTCAGGCACTGAAATGTCTGGTAGCCCAGAGGCCTCATCCTAAACAAGTCTTCTGCAGCATTCCAGGGGATGGAAGGAGAGGCGTGACACACCTAGGGGAGGAGAACTTCAACATGGTGCGTAATTAAGTTGGATAGGAAAGGGATGGTTGAATGAGGGAGCCAAAAATGTCTCTGAGGTTCCAGGCAGGCAGGACAGGAAAGTGGACTGGGGGTTAGGGAAGAATAGGGAAGTCAGAGAGACAGTTTCCCAAGAATGAACTGAGCTTGGTTTGGGTCTTCTCTTGTGCTGTCCTGGTGTCTCAGCAGCTGCAGCCAAGTGTTTCTGAAAGAAGGAGAGCAGAAGGCACAAGCAAAGAGGTCAGGGCCAGGGTCATCAACAGCAGGTGCAGCCACCCATGGGCTCTGTGTTTCTTGTTGCTGCTGCCAACACCCCCCAAATTCATGTACTTGCCCATGCACATCCCAGGGTCATCAGAGCCTTCAACTAACATTTCTTTCCCCATCTTGGGAAGGTACACAAAGCATGGGCAATATTCACACTCCAGCAAAAGTCTCCTTGCCCTCAGGGGCATCAATCCTTCTCTGTCCTCTAGTGCTGCTGGCTCACTGACAGGCTGTCTAGGATGTCCCTCCTCACCAGGGCCAGGGTGGGCAGGGGGAGATTGGATCCAGAAGCCTGAGCCAGTCTGCTGCCAGTGCAGCCCAACCCTGCAGAGTTTTCCTGCTGGCCCTGCCAGCTACCTATCCCACCTGCCCTCCAGGCTTAACTCTGAGCATTAAGACAGGAGGTAAGATGATCCCACGGGTCTCTGGGGGGCTTAAGAAACAGATGGTCCCTGCACATGAAGCTTGCCATGAGTAACTTGATCAGGATGGGGGGGGGGAGCTGGCAGGACCAAGGCAGCTTGGGCCCAGGGAGAGTGAACCTTGTGAATGTTATCAGACGGAGCCTCTTCTCCCCAGCCTCCAAATGTGGCCCTCACCCAAATTAATCTCTCAGCCCCATCCAGATGGCACCTGAGACTCTGTCTTCAGAAACCCCAAAAAGGTCTGGAAGAACTGGCCTCAGGATCCCCATTCTTGCTCGGGCAGGTTAGCAGAACCAGCCAGGCTAAGAAGGCAGCAGGGGTGCTGGAGCCAAATCTGAGGGCAACAGAGAGGACAGGTGTTTGGGAGGGACAGACAGGGTAGGAAGAGCCAGGCAAGGGTTTCTATCAAGGGGGGATTTCCTGGCCTTTATTTCTCTGCTGGCCAGTCAGATGTAAAGAGCAGTTAAAGGAGACACTAGTCAATCCTTTCAACCTCTCCCTATTGCCCTGCAGAGGACAGAGTAGCCTTAAAGCCAAGCCCCTGCCCAGCAACATTCAAGCAGTGTTTGATAGTTAGGACTGCAGAATTTGGAGTGAGTCAGTCTTGGATTTTAGTCTCAACTCTATGAACTGTGTGACTAGGTGAGTTACTTCATCCTTACCAGTTTCTTTACTTGTTAAGCTGAGAAAACTAGTAGCAACCTCAGAGTTTATTAAAGATTTAATGAGATGATACATGTAGCTAGCATAATTCCTGTCACACACTAAGTGCTCACAAATCATTATTACCACTATCATCACCATCATCCATCAGAGAGAAAGAGGGCCCAAACCCCAGAAAGGATAAATTTGATCACCATAACTTTGGGCATCTTCAAACTGGTTTCAGCTTCATCTTTTATTACATAATCTTAAAAAAGTAACTTATGTGCCTCAGCTTCCTCATCTGTTAAATGAGAATGATAATAGTCACTGCCTCACAGGGTAGCTGGGGGATTAAACTTAGATTAAGTTATGTATTATAAATACATATGTACGTGTACACACACATGCACATACACATGGTCCCTGACATCGATTTTGGATTTACCAGGTCTGCAAAAACATTGTCCCCTAAAACCAGTATGAAAGTGTACCCATTTTTCTTTTTTGTGTAGTGCCTTACATGAGATATTCAACAGCTTCTTATAAACTAGGCTTTATGTTAGATGGTTTTGCCTAACTATAAATAGGTTAATGGAAATGTTCTGAGCACATTTAAGTTAGGCTAGGCTAAGCTGTGATGTCTGGTATTAAATGCATTTTAGGTGTATTAAATCTGGTATTAAATGCATTTAATACACCTAAATGCATTAGGTGTATTAAATGCATTTTCAATTTATGGTATTTTCAGTTTACCATGGGTTTACCTGGTCATAATCCCATCATAAGAGAAGCATCTGTAAGGCCTTTAGGGCAGCACCTCCTTTAGTTAGTTTGTTGTTGTTAATGCTATTTCTCTTGTTTAGTCTTAGCAGCATTAAAATCTCTTCCGGCTTGGAGCTATGCTGAATTGGGCTATAGAGAGGTGGGTGGCAAGTCTTGGTTCAGGGCCAATGAGGAGCCACCCTACTGGCCTATGCTTTCTCTCTCCCCTTCAGATATCCATGAAGGAAGTGGGTGATGGCTTACAGGATCAGATGAACTGCATGATGGGTGCACTGCAAGAACTGAAGCTTCTACAGGTACAGACGGCGTTGGAACAGCTGGACATCTCTGGAGGGGGTCCTATCCCAGGCTCCTCTGAAATTCCCCGGACACAGCCCACGTGGTCTCACTGGGAAGGTGGCAGAGATCTGGCTAGGCCTGTGGCCTGCTCCTCCTCCTCCAGCCATCCTGCTCTTAGCAACAGCACCAAGTTTCCAAGCCATAGGAGTGTCTGTGGGAGGGATCCCAACCCTCTCCCCAGGCCACAGCTGCAAGAGCACCAAAGCTGCACCCAGCAGGGGCCAGAGTGGGTGGAACCAGATGACTGGACCTCCACATTGATGTCGAGAGGCAGGAATCGGCAGCCACTGGTATTAGGGGACAATGTTTTTGCAGACCTGGTAGGCAACTGGCTAGACTTACCAGAACTGGAAAAGGGTGGGGAGAAGAGTGAGACTGGAGGGGCAGGTGAGCCCAAAGGAGAGAAAGGCCAGCCCCGGGAGCTGGGCCGAAAGTTTGCTCTAACAGCAAACATCTTTAGGAAGTTCTTGCGTAGTGTGCGGCCCGATCGAGACAGGCTGCTGAAGGAGAAGCCAGGCTGGGTGACACCCATGGTCTCCGAGTCCCGGGCTGGACGCTCACAGAAGGCTAAAAAGTGGAGCCATTCCAAGGGCTCTGGACATTTCCCCTTCCCAAATGCAGGGGAGCCCAGACAAGGGGAAAATCCTCCCACAAACAGCCCCAAGGGCATGGAACCCTCACCCTCAGGCTTTGATATTAACACAGCTGTTTGGGTCTGAATCCTAGAGGGAAAGTTGACTGAACCTAAAAGACCAGTCCCTGTGCTGGGCCCCTGGGGAGGAGGGGGGCGGGTGTATGGCTGTCAGAAGCCCAAATCCAAGTTCCTTTCCTTCAGAGAAGAGGGGGAGGCCAGAGTTGTGGGGCAGGGCTGACTGGAATGCAGTTGGGAGAGGCTGTCACAGGGTTGGCAGGGGGAGGAGGGACAGCGCCTAGAGAAAAATGACTGTGTTGTGCTTATTTGGGGGCTTCAGGTAACAGCAGAGGAGGCACAGGGTGATCAAGAAGTCCATCTGACATTCCTCCACTGCCCTCAAAGACCTCCAGTGAACATTATGTGTGGAAAATGACACTGGAGCCCCCAATAATGACCTGTGTCTGATACTCCCAACTTTATAGCTGCTGCTTCCCTGGCAAGGCACTGCTGCAGGCACAGAGACTGAAGCCCAGATCTACTGTCTGCTTTCTGGAAGTCAGGGCAGCCAGAGGGAATCCCCATCCCCTCCTTCCATGTTGCTACAGATTTCAGCCACTCCAGGGTCCTGGGAAATGGGTTGAATAAGGAGGGCAGTCTATGATGAGTAGTGGGAAAAGTTAGGGAACCTCTCCTGTGTTGTGTGGGTACAGATGTACAGCACTCTGCATGTTCAAAAGCCTCTCATATCCTTACCTTCTTGTAAATGGGCAAGCAAGGCAAGCAGCATCAGATATGCTAACTGTGCTAAAACATTGCTGGCAGGTGGCAAGTGGGGGTGTTGGGGAGGCCAGTGCCTGCAGGGAACATGCTGGAGCCTGGAATTAAACACACTGCCCCTACTCCAGCAGCTCTGAAAGCCTCTGCTCAAGGCCCTGTGTCTTGTACCTTCTAGGGCAGACCATACAAATTCACCAGCAGGGTGAAGGCAGCCAACTCCTTAATCCTAGTTCCATTGTTCAGCCCCTCCACACTAGGCTCAACACTAGCTCCTCACACGGAGTCAGTAGGGGCGCCTAGCAACAGATGCTCCCAAACAGGAGGTGGCCCGATCCTCCTAAAACAGCTCTGGACTGGGGAGCTCAGCAAGACAGCTCAGGGGCCTAGGTCCCACCCCAAGCCCTTCCCTTTGGGCTGAGCCCCTGAGGTGAGTGAGCCCTTGTTCCTCCTTCTCCCCTAACAGCAGGCAGCCACTCAGCCTGATGGGGGTGACAGCTGCAATTAGAGGCTTGACACCTTCCCTCCTAGGAGCATTGAGAGCAAACAGAAGAAGGGAAATAACAAGGAAGACTGCTGCCTGCAGCCTAGACTGCCAGGGGGTGGTGATTAGATTAGAGGGGGATTAGAGCCTGAGTTGGGTGTGAAGAAACAAAGGCTTCTTTTCTGAGAATTCACTATTTGATAGGCAGTGTGGACCACTCTTTCAAACTGCGAATGACCCTAGAGGGTATTGTATTCCAGATACATTAAGGGAGGCTCATAGGGATCACATAAGCTGTCCAAGTAGCAAATGAAAGCACCAAAGTTTGAGCCAGAGGGTTATCTAGCACCCAAAGCCCTCCCCTTTCCTACTTCACTGCTTTGAGTTTGCCAAGTGAGCTCTCTCCTTCTGGAGGTGCCCATCCTATGCATCTCCCTAGAGAACTCTGACAGTTCAGTTCCTGGTATGAGAAGTCAGCTGTGGCTGCTTCTGGTGGTAGTGGTGGTGATGTGTTTGTGAGCAGACTGTACATATGAAGAGTCCTCACAGGTTCTTGGTCCCTGAGAGAAGGGGACCGTTCGGCAAATTATTCGATGACACCAGCTTTGAGTCTGGAATGATTCTACAGAAAACCAAGCCACTTGTGACTGATCTGTTTCATGGACTGGTCATGGCAGTAAACAAAACTTTATAGATACCTCCTAGTGCCTGGCATTGTGACTGGAACTAGGAACAGTGTGATGAAAAGGACCCACCATCTGACCTCAAGAGGATCCAAGAAAAAAAGAAAGAAAATTCTTATTAACCTTCATTTAGATGGAATCCAAGGAACTGAAAACTCATTTTAACTTGGGCCATAACAATTTAGAAGTGATATTTTCTGCCATCATAGGTGCCAGGAACCTTTTCACTTTAGTGTTCTTATAGCCTTTTCACTCTACCCTAGAAGTGGTTGCTCTTATGATTACCTTACATGGATAGGCTCAGAGAAGGTAAGGAATGTGTCCAAGGTCACATAAGGGCAGATTTGGGACTGAAACAGTTCCACTGGCTTGAAATCCTGTGCTTTCCACCTTACTCTACAAACTGTCCATTTATCTGGCCCACAGTCAAATCAAGAACAAAACCTGCCTTCCCTGTATCATCCAACTGCATGGATAATACTTGGCATACTGACTGTCCAGTGCAGCAATTTTGCTTGGGTCTTAACAGGGCTGATGTTAAGCCCCAACCACCAAGTTATGCTTTGTTAAAGAAAGATTCTGGTAATCTACTCTCTTATACTTTTAACTTTTCTGTCCTCTTACGGGCTCCTGCTGTGATGGTGATGGAAACCATTATTTTGCTGAAGCTGAGTGCAGAGAGGTAAATGGGAATACATAGGGCCTAAGAGATGAGGAAAGAGTGTAGCGAGCAGGAAGCAGTAGGTACAGTGGAAGTGAAGTACAGAAAAACTAGCAGCTTAATTCTGCCTCTAGGGCTCCTTTTATGGTTAATTAGGACGTGCAGATGAACTGGAAGCTCATTTAATACCTTCCCTACCATACAGCTGCACCCCAAACCTGGCCTGCTTCCCTGACAGGTATGGAGGACTCTGATTGGCCCAGGCCTTTGCTCAGGGCTCTACCTGCTTCTTTGTGGCCCCTCTAGATGGTCTATAGATTTTCCCCAGCCTGCTCAGACACTTCCCTTGCACCCTAACCCTTTTAGCGTGATCTCTGAAATCAAACCTGCCCTGAGGCACAAAAGCCTGGTGAAGCTTTGCCCTACTGGATCCCTGCCTGCTCCCCAGAGCCCCGGAGGGGCTCTTACTCTTTCCCACATTACACCATTTCCTCCATTCCTAGAGAAAAGCAAGAGCCTAGCCTGTCTCTGGGAAATGGGCTGTCTCTAGCTTTTCCCAGAACAGAGCTCCCCACCCATGTTAGGGAACTTCTCCCCATCTTTTGATATGAGCACTGTATGTGGAGTCTGACAGGTTTTGAGACCCATTTCTGTCATTGTGTGAACTTCAGCATACTGTTTGACCTTTCTGAACCTTTTCTCATCCCTGAAACAGGGGTGCTGGGAAGTTTACAAGACTGTGAACCTAGGAGGCAGGTATACTGCCTGGGGTAGGAAAGCTCTACAGTCTGTACTTCCCACCTCAGCACTAACCATGAGACTCAAGGCACACTGCTAAAAATAAAGTGCATTCTCTGAGTCTTGTTCTTTTCTTCAGTTAATATACTCTAATTACTTCATAGGATTGTGGCAAGGGTCAGAGACTATCACAGAGGTGAATATGGTCTTGTATATTGTAGATACCTTGAGGCATTATGTGCCAAATATGTTCATACTCTGGAAGGATGGTATGTGGGGCGGGCATGGAGAAAGGCAGTAGCCTTGGTGGAACTGGGTGTAGGTGCTTGAGGACTCCCTCCCACTGCCTATGGATCAGGGACACTCTGCCACCCCTGCACCCCAGATCTCCTCCAGGTCACCTTGGGGCCACAATCTGGTTTCCTATCTGCTCCCTAGGTCATTGGAGCTACAATTTCTGCTAAAACACAGCTCTTTCAACTTCCTCTACGACCCTGGGAGCCACTGGCCTAAGGGTGCCATGGCTGTCTTCAAATCCATTTCCTCCTTTTTGAGGGGTCTTGGAGACTCATGCTAGTGAGAGGTGATGGGCTAGAAAGACCTCAGGACAAAATCATACACCAGTCACCCAAAGGACTATGGTGAGGATGCTCCTTGCTTTGCCCCTGTCCAAGTCCTACAATAGGACCTCTAGATGGAAGATCCCTTTCCTAGATGTGTTACTTCCTACCCCTACTTGTCAATCTCCCCTTCAATCAGTCCTGACACATTTCTCCGTCTACCACCTCCATTCTCTGCCTGGTATATACCCACATACTCCAGGGCACACATACACATGCAGGCACACAGACATCAGCCTCACCAATATCCCTGCAGCAAGCTGACACTTTCATATTCTTATCCCTTACTGGAGCCCTCCTCTTCATTCCCTTCAGCTTTCCAAATGCTCCTTGAAACTATCTTTATGTTTCTGGCTAGAGGGCAGTAAGGAACAGTATGCCCCAAACACGGGGCAATGGTGATGATGTGCAATTAATGCCAAACACGATCTCCCATGTGCTTTGCACTTCTGCTCTCTGGTTCCCAACTCACTCTCTTTGCACTACGACCCAGCTAGGGGGTGGCATCCCCTCCCAGAGCTCGCTCTCTCTGACAGCAATGCCCAAACCAAAGTTCCTTCAGTTAGCTAGGGAGGTGTGGTTCAGGCACCCAGTCTGAAACTGCATGCTGGGTGCTAGTCTGCCGGGGAACTTATCCGAAGAATCAGGTTTTGTTTTCTTGTACTCTATCTACTGCCCCCACTCTTCAGCCCTTTGCTCACGAAGGCTGTGGAAGTGCTGCCTAGGTTCTACTAGAACAAGAGAGGGGTGCAGGACCTGCCTGTGAACTCCTGCGACTTCCTCACTTGTCTGTTCCAGAGTATCAGCTCTGCCCAATTAGATCCCAACTGCCTCACTTTGCTTATTCTGGACACGAACTAGCTTTATCTTGCTTACTAGCTTTATCCTGAAGGAGATAAATTACTGAGTGTTCCCAGGTTGAGTTTACTTGTGCCACTTATTTCTTATGTCTTTGCTGTTTCCTAAGGAATCAGTTCTCTGTTACCTCACATTGGTTTATACTTAGCCTTCACTGTGCAGTCTGAAGGCTATTTACCTATGAAGCCTTTCCCAAGCCTGACCTTAAGCTCTGACACAGCCATACTTTGTAATTCACTTCTGTGCACACTGTCCTCCCTTTCTAGACTGAGTACTTCTAGGGTAGTTAACTGCTCATAGTTTGTGTATCCTTAGCAGTGAGTGCAGGGCTCCAAATGTGACCTCCACTCTGCAGGTTATGCCCTGGGCTGAGCATACTTTTTACACTCCTGCTTTATGAAAGGTCAACAGTCAGGGCTTTATCAGCTGCCTCCACTTCCCAAGAGACAGGGAGTTGCAGTTAAAGTCAGAGCACGCAACTTCTCCAACCCAGGACCCCTCTCCAAGATATTGTGCCCTCTGTTCGGCTCCTTACGCCAACTCTATTTCAACACCAGGTGTATGGGGAGCCTCAACCCTCATCCTTCCACCTACCGCTGCCCCTGTTGTCCTGCTCTCACTGGGTTCTCCAGACTCAAACCCTAACTTCAGATGATCACAGCCACTTCTCTCATATGTCTGCTCAGTGCCAAGCAGATCTTGTTATTCTAAAGGTTATTTCCTTCACCCCAGCCTGCAAGTTTTCTCCCTTTCTTGATCCCTTTCTACCAGGCCTCTACCCAGTTCATTTCCTTATCGTAATATCCAGTCCCAGACCTACCTACCCTGGAGTTCCTTCGCATTTATTTCCTGGGGGCCCTCCACCCCTCCTGGGGACACTGAGTCTGCTAGCTCCTCCTCCCTGCATTGTGACTGTTGGTGGAAGACAGGGCAGGGTAGGGCAATGGGGAAGGAAGTGGAGAGTTAGGTGCTGAATGCCTTCCCTACTTTCAGCCCTGTTATTGGCCATGCTCCAGGCATTGTCTCCCTTGCTGGGCCTGAAACGCCAGCAAGGGAGAATGTGTAAAGCCATTTGTGTACACTTGGTAGGAAAAGAGGGCATCAGACTTTTTTTTTTTAAATGCAAGGAGGACTTTCAAATGGGTTAAGTGCAGCAACTGGAACCCTTGCAAAGACACAGCTTCCTGATCAGAGCTACCCAAGCTGGTACCAGCCCAACATCTCCACACAACTCCCACACTCACATCTGGCCTAGGGACCAGTTTTGGTACAGACTGACAAAAGCAGGTGCTGGAGTCCCTAGGCTGAAGTTCCAAGCATCTGTTCAGATAAAAGTCAATGCATATCCCAGAAAATAAAGGATTAGTTTTCTACCAGTGATTCCAAGGGCCCAAAAAATCCCAAAACTTCTGATGTGGGATAGGGAGTATAGGAATTCAATACCTTTAACTTTTCCATTAAATTTATCACTCCACATGGGGCTAGGAGTCTAACTCAATGACAAGAGGGCTTCTATGATGTGGATGCATACCTAGGTTTAATCCCCAGCAAGCCCAAAATATTAAAAAAAAAAAACAACTCAAAGGCAATGGTATCTGCCTATAATCCCAGCAACTCGGGAGGCTGAGGTAGAACTGCAAGCTGGGACAATTAAGCAAGACTGTCTCAAAAATAAAACGGTAGTTCAGTGTGAAGGCCTTGATTTCAATATTCAGCACTGCAAAATAATAAGTGCATAAATAAAATATAACCCCCCTCCAAGGAAGACAGGGAGTGAGGGACCAATCTCTGGTCCCACTACTCTAAATCCTATTCTTCCAAATTGGGAAGACTGCATATTTAGCATTCCCTTAATCCTGCCCACTCCTTCAAACTACTAGCCCACCCAATTGGAACAGAAAGATCTTAGTAATGCTGAGGACAAACTCAACAGGAGGGTGCTGAACTAAGTATGGTTTATGCCCTCTCTTTAGCCCACAAGGGATGGCCTGAGGATGGGATCCTGGTGGCTAGAAGTATGAGTGGATTAAAAAAGAATTCTTTCAGAAAGCATTCATAATACAGTATTGTAGAGGTACAGGAAGGGGTAGAAGGGCAGTGAAGAACTGAGAGAACTTAAGAGGGTGGGGGTGTGAACTAGTATTTATTGTATAACTGCTGGATGCCAGGTACTATGACTGGTAAAGCAGGAAAAACAGAAAGAAAAAGTGTTTTCACTGTTAACATCTCTCAAGTTCTAAAATTGTCAATTCCCTTCCAAATTGAACTATTCCAACTGATCTCAATTATGTGCCTCAACGATAATCTTTATTACAGAAACAGGGTTAACTGAAATGAAAAACAGTGGGACTAAGTATGTGAGTTCATGGGAGTAACCCCTTCATTCTGAAATTTCTCATGCTTGTCCTCACCTAGTCTATGTCCTAGTTATTTATCTAATTCTACTTCCTAGATCACCAACTTTTTGCTGCAAGGCTTGCCATGCAATGGTCCTAATTTACTCCCAGCTATTTTGTCCACATATCCAACATCAGTCAAAACTAGGCAACTTCCTGTTCATGTGTCTTTTGTACCATGCTTTTCACTGAAATCTGCCTGTAATACTATTTTTACTCTAACCTGTGGAAAATTCTACCCTTCCTTAAAGGCCTAGATCAAATTATTCTCTCCAGAGTATTTCAAATCTCCTAGAATAAAAATCATTTTTCCCTCTATCACAGTACTCTATGCTTAAAATATCTGCTCCCCCTCCTCCCTGAAGGAGTCTCCTCCCTTTGTTGTCCAGGCTGTTCAAGTGATCCTCCTGCCTCAGCATCTCAAGTAACTGGGACTATCTGCTTAAAATTTCTTAATGCTTCATACTAGTTATTTATAAGTTGTAAGTTCCTATATATAGACTGTCTTCCATCCCCGTATCTGGGTCAGCTTACTTTCACCACAGACTGTGCTTAATTTACTCAGTTTACCTTCTCAGTGGATCATTCCTGTTAAGACATGAGTGTTGTTTCATGTTTCTTTCTAGGTAGCCAGTGATGTATGAAGTTCCTAAGATTTTTTTCCCCATACTTTCTTGACATTGCCCCTACCGTATTACTGACAGTCTGTAAAGGTCTCTACTGTATCTCCCCCTTTTTTTGGTGGTATGGTACTGAGGATGAAACCCAGGGCCTTTGCACCAAGTTACATCTCCAACCCTTTTCTGACAGGGTCTTAATATACTGCAGAGGCTGGCCTCAAATTTCCAATTCTCCCACCTTTGCTCCCAAGTAGCTGGGATTACAGGTTTGTGCCAACATATAAGGTGCTTTTCTAATTCCTTTTCATCTGTACAGTATCTTAGAGATCTCTATTTACACTCATCCCTAGCCGTCCTACCTAGTTTCATCTCACATTTCAAAATATTACATGTAAATCTCCTGTTTAGATCTCTTTCCCTGAATCTGACTCATATTCAACTACCTATTGTAAATCTCTAGAATGTGAAACTTTCCACAATCAGCATGTTGAAAACTGAATTTTGTTACCCTTTCTACCTGCTCCTATCATAATCTTCATTATCTTGAGTATCAGTCTCAAAATCTTGGAGTTAATTCTTACCAATCTCTATTGCACATATATGTGTCACTAAATTCTGCTGGTTCTGCATTCAAAACATATATGAATATAAACACTTCACTGCTACCACCATTTATCACTTGATTCAGTTTTCTAACTGGTCTCTGCTTCCATGTTTGCCCCTATATAGGTTATTGTCAACTTAAAAGAGAATGCCTGATGATATGGTATTGCTGAGTCAGGTCATATTGTACCTTTTGCTGAAGTTCTTTCCAAAGATCCCCAGTTAGAGTAAACATTGAAGAAAATTTTCCCATGTTCCATCCTATTCCTTCTCCATTATCTATTTCTGTTCTTTCCTTGCCCTCTCTGCTACAGACACACTGATCTCTTTACCAGTCCTCCAACATGTCAGGCACATGTCTATATATGTCAGTCCTTACCAGTCCTCCAACATGTCAGGCACATGTATGCACATGCAAACACTCTTTCCAGTGCATACAGGGTCCTTCTTCCCTCAAGGCAGTTACAAAGGCTGCACACTTCAAATGTTACTCAAATAACCAGCTTGCTCATTTTACCATTACCTCATTCCTTTGCCAAGCACTTTGACCCTTTACACTAACTCTTTTTCATAGCACTCATTTATCACTAACACATAAGTACACAAGCACACATGCATGCCGCGCGCGTGTGCGCGCGCGTGCACACACACACACATACACAGACACACACACGTCTTTTACCCTTTTCTAAAGATTAAAATTCCAAGGCTGGGGATACAGTTCTGTGGCAAAGTGCCTGCCTAGCAAGTGTGATGTCGTGAGTTCAATTCCCATTATATATATATAAAGATTAAAACTCCACAAATCAAAGGATTTCATCTGTATTACTTACTGTTGCATCCCTGTATAGTGTGTGTTATATAACAGAAGCACAAGAAGTACTTCCTGATGGGCCCATAAGGATCATGCCCATGTGGCATAGACCCTACAACATTTGCCTAAGAAGCTGGACATGGGAAGCTTTAAAAAAAATCATTAGAAACAACATTCAAAATAAGAGTCACACTACTGCTTAAAATAAAAAGGTTTATTGTTTTTCCTTAAGAGGAACAGCTATCCTTTTACTTCTTAAGAGAAGCAATTAATGGGAAATATGTGTCACATCTTGGGCCCAGAATCACAGGAAGCTACTTTTTTCTAAAAGTTTTTTGAGTCTACTTCTTAACAAGCCCAGTGAACTTGCACTTCCAATACCCCAAAACAGAATCCATGCTGCCTTCTGAGAAAACAGAATTAGGTATACAGTTAAAGCCTTCAGCTGTTCTCAACAAAAATATTTAGGCAAGACAGTATAGTAAGTGGACTGCACACTGAACAAACCTGAGATAAAACTGCAGTAAGAGAAATCCGTATCAGTGGCATATCTGTACATTCCTAAGAATGACTTTCAATTTTTGTTTTTGGAGGATATGAATGCCAATAGCTGGGTGGTTAGACTGCCTCAAAGCTCACATTCATTTCCCTCTCTGAAAGATGTTCTCTTTCCAGTTCCTGGACAAGCACCCAAACCACTTTGGCTCTTTTAAGTTTGGAACTGATTCAAGTTGGGTTATTTTAGCACCTCCAATAAGTGGTAAGACCCAAATAAAAGAAAAAGCTACCTTAGAAATTATTTTCTTCTTGCAAATTACCTGGCAATTTCTTCACATTTTGGTTTCAACAGACATATAATTTATCAGAACATATTTTATGTTTTCTAACATCCTATCAGGATTGTATAGAAAGGGAAATGCCAACTTCTTAATTCATTTTTTTGTCCCAGTTCCTAAAACAAACTCAGGTATATAAGTTGACAAGTACATGTGTACCTATAAGGATAGGGGATAAAATATATTAAATTGTTTGGGTACAAAAAAGTGTACTGTTTAATTATTAGAGAAAAATATGTAGAGAAAAATAACTCTAAATCATTTGCTTTAGTAAAGTTGGTAACAAAAATAAAGGTTATTATTTCCCTTAAATATTAACTTTTCCAACTAAATAATAACTTCAAAGAAGTCTATTTCACTCAGAAGTAAACAGTGGCCGCTGATGATGGAAGACAAGGTGCCAAACAGATGAGTTCAGAGTTATGAGAAGGGACTAACACCCAAAACCATGTTTCTCCAAACCTTCTTAAAGGAACTATGTACGTGGTTGCAGTTTACTAAGTTAGTGTCATCCGTATCCTTGATGAATTTTATTTGTATAACTTCTCTGCCAAGTTAGATTGTAAGCTCCTTTTGAGGAAGAGCTCTGATACTTCTTTGTGAAGAATGCAGCATACATAAAAAAGAGATTGGCTTGAATACTTATAATGCAATGCCTGTAGAAGTATTAATGATACTGAAGCTCCCCCTGGTGGGTGCAAGATTTAGTCAGCTTATGTATTTACTGTTATAATTTCTAAAACTAGGTTGGGGGGCACTAACAAGCCATTGTAATAGTTTTTTAGTTGGAAAAAAAAAAGCAAACTACCAATTTTAGTATCAAGCTTCCTTTAAGTTCTATGTTACACAGTCAAAGCTAGTATGCCTTAAACAGCCACAGATATTACTATGGTATCTGTTCCTAGATTAGTTATGAGACTCACAAAATATCCTAGAGACTTGGTTTTTTAGCTATAAAATTACATCTTGTTTTCAAATACACTTTCCATTGGAAACAAGACTAAGAAGTTACATGGGACAATAAAAAAATCCACCTGTCTCATTTTTTAACAGGATAATTTTTTTTCCTTGAGGTCCCAATGCACTTTGCTGATTTCAGGTGGTCTTGTTCTGCATACCACTTTTGTGGGGCAAAAAGGCCTTTTTTCTCCATAGTTTCTCTTTCAGTTCAAGTGAGATGTATAAGATATGACAAAGGAATCCAATAACAACTGTCTTTCTCCATTGCATTTTAAAATAGAAGACACTGAGTTTATACTACTAGTCAAGCAGACTGAAACAGTCATAACAACTTCTCCTCAATGAGGCAAGTAACTACATAACCTATGTAAAAAGGTAGTATTTAGAAACCTATACTAGTTTGTGAGATCTCTTTCTATGATTTTAAGTCCAGAGAATCCTTGAAAGGATTCAAAGAGAGTGACGTCAGAGGACTTCAAAGTACAGTACACTACAGTATGCCTCTAAGCCAACCACAGTGGTATGTGCCTGTGGTAACAGCTACTTGGGAGGCTGAGGCAGAGTACTGCTTCAGCTCAGGAATTTGAAATTGGCCTGGCAACAGAGCAAGACCTCACCTAAAAAAAAGAAAAAGAAAAAAAAAAAGCCTCTCTGAGCCAGAGAAACTGGCCATATGGCTTCACTGATTTTTCAAGTGTATTATATTCTTTTGTCCCTTAATCACAGGTGTATACATAACTAGATCAGAAGAAGGGAAGTGTTAGGTAACTAAGTTTATTAGAAACTCAAATTAATACAATTTCCAATTTTTAAAACAATATTTTTTAACATTTTCTCAGTTGGTCAGAGCTTATATGTGAAAGTTGACTTTTAAGTTTCAATTTAATAATTGATGAACTGACCACATGAATACTACTTTACATCTACTTGCAACGAGACAGTATCTAGATCCCTGAGCACTTGATTTAGACTTTCTAGGACTGGTCTCCTTCTTGCTATTTGGGGACAAGGCACAGGGTTTCCTAAGCTTGTTTCTTTTCTTCTCTAGCACTTAACTAGCTAATAAGTTGTTTCCTCTATGTCTCTTTATGGAGAACACATTAGTATCACCCCAGGTCCATGTCCTACTTAAGCCTGTATTTTGTAAAAATGGAAATAATTGGGAAGAAAAAGCAAAGCACCACTATATAGCCAGCTAAAAATTTAACTCTTTTTAAAATATTACTAGTACTATACTACTTCGTATCTAATTCTTGGAGCAAAAGTTACTAACATCCCTTTTAGGCATTTTAACTTTCACTGGTTCTCTCAAATTCTTCAAACCATTATAAAGCAAGTTTAAAGATTTCCACATAACACTTCACTGGTGGACCTGTACCATGCAAATTAACAATGGCAAAAGGATTCTCTTAATGAAATTACAAGCTGTGGAAGATTAAAATAGTAAAAGTTAAACCCTGATACAGTATTAAACTTATCTTTTTACATATAAAAATAATACACAGCGGGATATTTTACTAAGATACAATCTTTAAGATTCAGAGAGAATATACAAAATTATTCTATGTAGTTCAATGTATTTTACTGTATAGTGGAATAAATATATCTAGAACAGAAAGCAGGAAGTCTGTTCCTAGAGAAATCACCAGTTAGTATAGTTTAAAGCCAACAGGTAGAAAGGAGCTACTGTTGCACTTAGAACAATGTGGTCATTATAAAATAAAGCTTTTAGATCTATAAACAATAACAAAAACACACAAAGCAAATGAAAATGTACTAAAATTTAATCATTCATAAAAGCTGTAATTTAATCTGACAGTAAAACACAAGAAGCAATATTAGAGTTGGTTTAGTATATTATATATTTTAGCTTTGAAAGCCATAGAAATCAGTTATCCCAGTTTTTTCCTATAAAAGACCCATTTTTCCAAAGCAGTATGCACAATTTTAATTAGAATATAATGACAGATGAGATTTTATAATTTTTAAATATAAAATGAAATCAATGACTCAAAAAAGTTATCTGCTGCAATGAGTTGAGGAAAAGTTTCATAATTGATATTACAGATATAAAGTATAATGGTTCAACTTTTTAGTGCTTGACAGGGAAGAATCATGATAAAAAGATCAATATGAAATCATTTGATTATAGTAGCAATATCTAACATTTAAAATGCATCCATGCTCTTTTGTATAATTGCATTAGAGTCAAGTATATTTATTTTCACATCTGTTATAACTGCTATTGCAAAGGAGAAATACTATTGAATTACTTTCCAAGAGATATACACAGAGCAATTTTTTTCTCCCAGGAACTTGTGCAAACCAATATAATATCTAAATTCTTCACATAATATATAAAACAGGAGAAGCCTCTTCGGATTTATTTTTTGAAGTCTGGAATGCTGGCACTTTCCAATTAGGCAACAGTTCTTCATTCCTGTAATCTGGAATATTGAATAGATACAGAGATATATACATACATACATACATACATACTTGGTTTTCTTTTTATGTCAAAAGATGGAAGGTAAGCAAACAGATATTCAATGACACAGAAACAATGGTCTTAGGCTATATATGTAGCTCAGTGATAGAATAATGCATAGTTATGCCTGAGACCACAGGTTTGACTGGATGTGCCCATGAAAACAAACACACACACACACACACACACACACACACACACACACACACACATCAAAAACGATCTTGGCTAATTTATATACTTAGCAGTTACAGTAACAGGGCTAACTTAAATTTTCTTTAAAATGTTTTTAAAAATATAGAAGACTTAATTCATAAGAAGAGTCTATAATTGATCAACTTTAGTTTATCCTCAGTTTCATTAGATTTAGTGCTTCACATTATATCCAGCAGTCCTGGCTGTAAAAAGGAAAACGAAAACATTTTGTTTCTATCCTATCAGCACCTTATTTATAAAAGTTCCTTCTCCACTAAAGAATGACAATTGATTTTGAATAAATTTTCTGTGGGAAATTCTTCATCCAACCATATTATGATGGTGTATATTGAAGACTACCACTTCTAATACAGGCAAAGGCAAGAAGAGATGATGTGCAGACAAATTCAAGGGCAGAAGAATCAGAAAATCTTAAGGCTCAGCAAAAGAGAATGAGGTCTCTCCCCAACTCCCCTGTGGTACTGACAACTGAACCCAGGAGTGCTCTACCACTAGCTCTAGCACCAGTCCTTATACACAGTACCAATAAGTTGCCCAGGCTGACCTTGAACTTGTGATCCTTGTACCTCAGCCTCTTGAATAGGTGAGATTACAAGCATGTGCCGCCATGTATAGCTAACCTGTATTCTTTGTTTTTGCAGCACTAAGGATCAAACCTACAGCCTCTTGCATGCTAGGCAAATACACTACCACTGAGTTATATGTCTAGGCTCAAAGTACATATTTTGAATACTCATTCTGCAACAGGCACCAGGGACACAATGGTGAGCAAATTAGGCAAGATTTTTACCCTCAGACTGTAGGACTCTCATGGGGAGGGAAGAAATTCTCCCCAAAGATTAGTATTTATTAGGTATATCACATGTACAAGGCATAGAACCTGAGAAATGAGAAGGGATTAAAGTTGGGAAAAACCTAAAAGGAGGTGATGATGAGAAAGGCATCTTACCTGGCTCAGAGCTGCTGCTGACTTCAGGTCTAGAGCAGCAGACATGATTTCTTTTTAGGCTTCTTCTTTTCCACTGGTGTTTTTCTATTTATTTGTCTGACCAGGTCATAAAATATCTAAATAAAAACAAGAAAAAGTATTTATACAACCAGTATTTGAGACTCTGTTCTAAAAAAACAACTTTGGTTCTGTTAAATATTATTCTACTCTAAGACCTACTATTTTTTTGCTTTGTTTTGAAGTCAGGTTTCTTAGAAGTCTCAGTTGACTTTCACTCAGTGTAAAGCAGTACTTACCTATTTAGGAAGTACACTTGCTGTTAGACTAAGAAAAATAACTGGCATCCAAAAACAGAAACAAAAACAAAAAAACAACAAACCTGGCAGTGAAAAGTAATGTAGTGAAAACTTTGACTTACAGAAAAGTCGTAAGAACAGTACCAAAGAACTTCTGTATATTCTTCCTAGATCCACCACTCAGTAACATTTTGCCACTTTTACTTTACTATTTTTTTTGTCTCTCCATACACATACTTATTTTCTGAACCACTTGCGAGTAGTATGCACACCACAGATCTCTTAATGGTTGAGTGTGAATTTCCTAAGAACAAGGATATTCTCTTATATAACCATATGACAATTACCACATTCAAGACATGTTAAGCACTGATACAATACTTTGTATTACCTACAGTGCAAATTTCAATTTCATCAGTTATCCCAAAAATGCCCTAAAAATTAACTTCCCCCTTCAGAGACAGAATCCACCCAGGACCACACGACACACTTTCTTTCGTGACATTTTAATTTTTTAAAATGCAGAATAGTTCCCTGGACTTTGTCTTTCAGGGCATTATCATTTCTGAAAAATAAAGGCTAGTAAAGTTATAGAATTTCTTTTAGTTTGAGTTTAAGTTTCCTCATGGTTAGATTCATATTATACATTTTTGGCTGGAATAAGATAAAATGTTTTTATGTCTCTCTTCAGGTAGCATAACCATAGGAAGGTGATTTTTACCTGCCTCTGTTTGGTGGTTAATTTTAATTAAAGCACAAAATAGAAAAAGCTTATTGATCCTTGATCTGAAGTAACAAATTATATGTTAAAAAATCTTGTGGAGTCACGCTAGATGTGAAGTACTATATATAAAATCAAAGACAAAAATACAATGCTACTTATTTCACAAAAGCAGATTAATTCTGATATTTATGTACAGTTTCATAGTGCTATGTCCAAGTGCTGAAACATGAAATAGACTAAATTTGGTTCTTTGCCATGAAATGGAAACTAATTTGTTAATGACCTGGAATACAAATAATATTGTAAATATTCCTTACTAATACTTATCTGGCATAAACAGTGCTTTGTAGAGATAATTTAAAAACATACTGTTTTTAAGTAACACCACAAACACCAACTGACAAAGTCTGAATAAAACATCAAACATGAATTATGTTTTTCCTGATTTTTTCTTTATTTATTTTGTGGTGCTGGAAATTAAACCCAGGAAGTTATCCACACTAGGAAAATGTTCTACACTGAGTCACACTCCTACTCCAATTTGCCTGATTTTAATTGTTGTGTTTATGCAAGAGAATGTCTTTGATCAAGAAAACACATACTAAAATATTTAGTACTAAAGGGATGCAAATATATGGCAAAAATGTTAATAAATGGTAATCAATATGAAGAGTAAACAAATTTTTATTGTTTTTCACTCTTTTGAGTAAATTCTAAAGTATTGTAAATTACTGGCTTACATTATGTTAGTAAACTATTACATTTTTAAAGATGATAATCATCTGTTTATTTAAAAAATATAATGATTTATCTCAAAGCTATACTTTATCTATACTTTAAACTCTCTTCTTTTTGGCTCATCCTTCCCACTCCCATCTTCTTGAAATGACTTAAGTATTACCTTATTTCTAAGAAAAGTCTGAAAACAGAATTTATAAACAAAATTGTAAATGGTAATTGGTTTTACAACTCCACAGTTCAAATTGTTTCACAACTTTAAAGACTTTAAGAACTTAATATGCATAAGCCACAAATGAGCTCTTATTTGTTCCTGAATCTTAATCTATAAGCTATAATACAAAAACTAATAACATGGTAAGCCAGATAGCAAATTAATTATTCACACACATAGGTAGTTTCAATTCTAGTTTCTTTATGCCAGTTTCTAGTTTCTAGCATGTATTATACAGAAAGGTAATTGACTTTTGTAGAAATAGTCTAAATTATTTCTTTGGAAAGCATTGCCTACCTCACAGCAGCAGATGGTTCAGTGATGAGGGCAAGTTCGAACTATAATATTGGGTTAGAAATGCTGAAAGTCCCCAGCCTAGGTTCTTCCTCATCTCTCTGAACTATAGAAAAATCTAAAGGGAACACAGAATAGAGTTTCTCAATCCCTCTCCCATTCCTAAATTGGGATGTCTTGATTCCAAATATTATTCCAGCCTCAGCAAAGAACAATTAATTCTTGATTAAGACGGATGTGATTCTGGCATAGCTACACACTACTTTCAGAAAGTAACAAAAGTGGTGTGGATAAAAGTTGAAGACAAACAATCAGAGAATTAGAGGGCTCTGCCTAAGCAGTTGTCCTTATCTGTTTTCAAATTTGAGAGGAAGAGTTGAATACTGAGAAAGTATTATCCCCCTATCTGCAGGCATTCAGAAATTACAAAAGCATTTACCAGATATGTTAAAGCTGTCTGCGGAACTATTAACTATCAAAAGAATTCAGTAACTGGATTATCAGACTACAAAGAGAGAAAACTTAAAAAAAAAATAACCTCAGATTATATTTTGAAGAATTTCTAGTATGAAGTTTGCATACGTTCTTAAAATGGCTAACACATTTTATTTTACTGTTTTTCTGTGTTTGTTTTACACTCTCCTGTCAAGGTTTGAAAAGACTGCTGTGAAAAAGTTCTGCTACATAAACTACAACCCAGAAGAGGTTTAGTTACATGTAGGTTCCCACAAACAGGTAATACTAAAAGATGCTAAAAAGAAGTCTGCCTGCTGGACCCTGGCCAACTCAGCCCCAAAGGACTCGCTGAACTTAGCAGGTGGGTGCCAGTATGGTTAAGGACAGGTACCATAAGGAATGAGATCTTATGGTAAGCCTACAGAAGGTGACCCTGCATCACTGTTCCACTAGCTGAAGGGCATTCACCAACCCTCATATGTTCTTAAAATTACCTTTTGTTAAAGAAAAGATTGTACTAAAAATTAACAATTTTATCACGGCCACAGTTTTCAAAATAACCTCTAGAAAATTTAATTCTAAAACAAGAGAAACTTGAAACTGAATGCATATCAAATTTTCTTTCACTTATTAGAAGTGAGTAAGAAATAATTGTCAACAATCTCAGCAGAATTTGTTCCCCTATGAGGATATACTGAATTACTTTTTTTTTTTTTTTTTTTGGTACTGGGGATCAAACTTACAACCTTATGCTGCCAGGCAGGCACTTATGCCACTGAGCTAAGTGCCTGGCCTCTCACTGGGATCTAAACAACTTTTTTTTTTTTAAATTTTGAGAAGGTCTTATTAAGTCACTAAGGTATCCAGGCTGGGCTTGAACTTGCAATTCTCTGTCTCATTCTACCAGAGTGCTGGCATTTTAGCTGTATACCACAAGCTCAGCTGGATGTAAATCTCTTAAGGGTGGGAAAAGCATCTATCCTCTACAAGTGTAATATTAGGCAAGGAGAAGTGACTCACAGAACTACAGACCTGAGAAAAACAGCAAAGAAAAACACAGGATTCTGATAATGTAATCCACTCTTACCTGTTCTTTAAGTTAATCTGAGTTCTGACTGATGATTTGTGATGCTAAAAATGGCAAGCATACTGGCAAAAGAAAGGAACCTATTTTGTCTGGTTTTTAAAGAAATATGTATGGTAAAGTTAACAAAAACAAAGAGACTCTCTGAAGGTTTTGCTAGAACTGCACTAATTTTTCAGAGACTTAGTAAATTAGTGGCTCTTTACTCTCAGAACACAATTTGTTTCCTGTTCAGTTTATGTTCATAAAGTGCAGTGAAAAATTCACAGACAAAAAAGAGCCCTCTGAACCTCTGTATCCAGACTAGGGACCAGGTGAGTTCCAGTTACATGTCTAAATCACACACAGATTCCTTACTTTCAGGAATGTACCAAAGGTAAGGCAAGTAACACTCAGAAACCACATTCTATGATATGCATGAAAGTATGAACATCTTTCTGTGTAACAACTGTTTATTCTAATAACTACTTCAATTTTTGCATTTTCCTACTTTACAACATATTTATATGTATCTAAATAGATAATTGTTATGATATAAAGGTGCTGTGATACTTTCCATGCACTACTTTCTGCATATCTTTTAAGGGGTTAGCAGGATTTTATATTCTTTATCTTCTTTAACAGTAAGGTAAATTTTAGTGTTTTCATTAGAACTATCAAAGTGATCTTATACAGGCTAAGGAAATACTTAGTATTTTTATGATGTAATAGAACAAAGAGCACTTCGACATTTCTTGTTAAAAAATTTTGGCTATTGATTTAAAGCAAAGGAAACTAAAATGCAATTGTGCTGCTTAGCAATTTTAAGTTACCTCATTAACGTTGATCTTTGACTTTGCAGAAGATTCTAGAAAGGCACAGTTACACCACTGTCTTGCTAAATTCTGGCCCTGTTCTTTGCCAACTACTCGCTCATCTTCCAGGTCACATTTATTGCCAACCAAAATCATTGGAACCTGCAAGAAGGAAAAATACAAAATAAGCAATAACTGCCAACTTAGACTATTGTTATAAATAAGCAATTAACTGCCACCAACTAAAATGTATTTATTAGAACTGTAAGTTTCACTAACTGCTTAAAAAAGAGGGTGAGGGGATTATATATCTATGTGTATTAGGGGAGAGTAAAAAGAAAGGAGGGAGAGAGAAAAGAGACCAAAAATTATGGAAGAGACCGGAGTCATAGGTCAAATTATTTTAAGACTATAATCTAAATGTTCTCTATGGACTGCTGCAAATGGTTGAATTATAAATATAAAAAAGTCTGAAGGAAAAGGAATCTCCTGCAATCTACTGGTATTCACTAGAGCTACATGATTTAAATGCTTCATCTCAAAGGTGCAATAAATGCTAAAGCAGTAATAAGATCAACACAGTAAAAGCTTTGATGTCTACATTTCGTAGCTAGACCTCAAAGACTAGGTGAAATATTAAAGGAGTATTAAAATAAAGCCAAAAGGCAGTCATGCCTTCCTTTTTCCTCCATATCACAAATGCTTGGTTATATCCAGCTACTACACTCCCAGTAAGGCAATTAGCTAACAAACTGTATTAACCTTCTCAGGTAAAAGGTTTTCAGAGGGAAGGCCATTTGTGAGGTGATGGATATCCTACCAAAAAAAAAAAGATATAGTAGACCTTCTACCTAAAAGAGGTAATAGTCACAAGTTAAATGCACTAAGCATCTACAGCTCCATCTTTTTTCCTTTACTGCATGGAATAAAGGGATTAACATTATCAGAGCTCAGTGATCTACACTTAATTGCATATGCAAACAGAACTATCCTGGCTAAATTAGTCATGGGAAGGAAGAAAACTATTCATTAATTTACATATTGTCATGAGTCATATGGTATTAATCCTTCCCACCTACCATAATTACCAAGGTTAAGGTCCATATGCAAACGCTCTCATTGATAATGTGAGACAACACAAAAACAAAGGGACAACTGAAAATTTATAACCTAATTTATACAACTGAAAAGGAATTCTCTGTAGCTCAAATCTGAGGTAAACATATAAAATATAAATTTCATTTTTGTAGATGAAAGGACACTACCAACAACATCAAATAATTAAAATTCTAATGTAGTTAATTAAAATCTTTTTAATATAATTCAAAGGAAAAAACTACCTATAAGTAAAACTGTATCAACAGAATTTTAGAAACAAGAATAGAACATCATGGTTCTTAATGTTTGCTGAACATTTTACTGATATAACAAAGTCCAACCTCAGTTCCACTTTTCTATATTCTTTGACTACTTTTCTTTCTCACTTTTTATCCACATAGCACAATGACCACTTTACCACATGGGTCATGTTTTATACATCTCTTCATATAATTTGTAGGTTAATTTTAAAAGTTAACATTTATTCTGGTCACCAGGGCACTTTTTGATATGTGGAAGATAACTTTCAAATCTTCAACAAGGTGTGGTAGTGCACACCAGTAATCCCCCAGAACATGGGATGAAGCAGGAAGATCATTGTAGGCTGGTGGCCAGAGTGGGATACGTAGTGTAAGTTCAAAACCAGCCTGAAAAACATAGTAAGACCCTGTCTCAAAACCAAAAAACCAAACCAAACCCAAAAAACGAATCCTCTAATGATGAGAGAAAGCAAACATTTTTTAAATTTGGCTGCAGGGAAACGACAGTATATCTTATAGAGAGAAAAATACTTACATCTTCTGTGTCCTTAACCCGTAAAATCTGTTCCCTTAAATCCTGTAAATCATTAAACGTGGACTGAGCTGTAATTGAATATACTAGTGCAAACCCTTGGCCATTCTTCATATACAAATCCCTCATAGCTGTAAACTGTTCCTATAATAAAAAAAAATACACATTTTTGAATGTATACTGGAAATACTTTAAGCAGAATAATCATAAGTGAGTTCCTACTTTTTTTTTATTATATACTATCATAACAGAAAACAGGACATAATACACAGTTCTTAGCAACTCTGAAGTAATGTTCCTATTCTCGATGTAGGTGACTAGAAACAGTGACAATGAACTGTGAATTGGAAGAGATTCTTAACCACCTCAATTCTGAGTAATTTAAAAGAACTAAACTATAATTTAATCATTCAGCACAGATAGACTCAATATCTCAACTGGAAAATTTTATCATCTTGATAATCACTAGACTTTGGGTTTGTTTTGTGGTGGTGCTGGGGATTGAATTCAAGGATTCATGCTTGCTAAGCAAGCAGTTTACCACTGAGCTGCATTTCTGCCCTAGACTCTTTATAAGTACATCTTTATGACTTATTTGCTTGTGTTATTTAAGCCATTAAATGTATCATAAAGAAATGAGATAGTGCAATGATGATCACTTAGGGCCTGGGATTTAGCTCAGTAGCTTAAGTGCCTGCCTGGCAAGCGCGAGGTTGTGAGTTCAATCCCCGGTACCAAAAAAAAAAAAGTACACAGAGGTAAGCAATGATGATCACTTTCTTTAGGTAGATTCACTAATTGTTAACATTTGGTCACTGAGCTATAGTCACAACAAATTAAAATTCTGTTTCAATTTTAAACCTATTTCTTCTTATTTGGTGACAATCACCACTGTATGTTATAACTATAGATATCAGTTATATTAAAATCTTATTTTATTTTAAAATCTTATTTTAAACTCAGTGGCTTAAGTGCTTGCCTGGTAAGCGCAAGGTTGTGAGTTCAATCCCCAGTACCAAAAAAAAAAAAAAAATCTTATTTTAAAAGCTTCTAAATTATATACAGCATTAGGAAAGGCACAAATAGCATAATATTAAAATGTATATAAGTATTTATAACTATACATTTTTAATATTCCCATCTTCAGATGCATTAAACAGATAGCCTAAATCCAGAAGTTTTGTAAGCTCTTTGTTTCTTTGGCTAGCTATCAATACTTTTGTCTACTATGTCTGAAATAGTTCTAGCTGTTCTATTCTGGCTGATGTGCTCACTATGCTATCACTCAACCATTTCCCTAACCTCAAATTCTAGTAGACTTCGGTGTGCTATAGACTACGCTTAACTTTCTGTGTTGCTGCCATTGTATTTTCTGGGAAGGATGTGAAAATTAGGCTTTTCTGGGTTTTTTTCATTTATAAATTGTTAGAAATTCTGGCACTATTATTCCTATTCTGTTCTTGTGAGATTAAAGTCTTTGCTACTTATTAATAAAAAGAGTAAACACATAGAGCCAATCTGAGTTTTAAAAATTAAATCTAAAAATAGTTCTTACAGAAGAACTGCTGTGGTGTGATTTTATGTACTTCTGAAAATCCCAACCTCTTCCTAAGGTCATTCCAGGAGTTCATCCATTCAACAATTATCCATACAGGGCCCAGTACACTGTATGTCAGATATTGTAGTAAATTAAGGAAACGGTGAACATTAAAATAAAAAATTTCAGGAGATGTGTGTATGGAGATAAACAAAGGTAAAGTACAAAATACACCAGATAGGAATAAAAGTTACAGAGAAAAAGCAGAGGAAGGGAATAGGGAGTTTCTTTGGCGGAGGGGAACTGAAGGTTATATTTTAAAGGGAAGGGCTCAAAGGTAATAGGAAGGAGATAAAAAAGGTGAGAAAGTAAGCTCTTACCAGTATGTGGAGGAAGAGGATTTTTGGCAAAGGTAATATAGCACATGCACAGGACTAAGAGGGATTTGAGAAGCTGTACTGGACAAGCACAGGTGGCCAGAGAAGTCAATACCTATCTTAACTAAAATTCTGAGTTTAGAAAGATGATGCTGACATCATATTCCTTACCTCAATACAAAGAAACACAAGATTCTGCAGGTGAACTCAATATACAATGTAATCAGGGTACGTGGGCATTAAGTGTACCATAAATGATTTTTTACACACCTGAGAAAATTTAAGAACCTGTATATTCAAAGCATTTTAAAAAATTAGAATGATTACTTTTACACAGAAGAGTTACCCACATGACAAAACATGCTTGCAAAATCTGGGAGGGAAGGGAGGTAGGGAAAAAAAAAACCATAAACATGCTTACTGTCCCTGCTGTATCCAGGATTTCCAGCATACACTGTTGGCAATCTACTTCAACTTGCTGTGAGAGTGAAAAGAAAAAAAATGGAAAAAAGGAACATCAAACTGTCATTATGTTCCCCTTACACCTCTTTATTCAAAGTACCTATTAATAACTACGAAGCATTTTCTAGCAGTTTCTTTTATGGGCTGGGACTAAAGTTGGTACCACAAAATAAAGAATAGGGGTCTTCAAGCACATTCTATTAATAATATAGAAGCCAGGATAGTTAATGTTGAGTGTAGATATTTTCTGGATACTGTAATGATGCTTATTTGTTTTTATTATTATTTTATTTGTTCTTATTAGAAAGCAAATGATTGTACTTTGGAATTTAAGAAAAATTGTAAATAAATGCAACAGTTCTAACAGAAAAAAAAGCCATATATTTATTTGTATCATACTTAGAGAAAAAGCTCAAAAGTATTAAATGGCTGAAAATGCACAAAAGAAGCTGGGCACAGGTACACATACTTGTAATCCTAGCTGTTGTGGAAGCTGAGGCAGGAAGAGCACAAGCCTGAGGTGAGCCTGGATAATACCTTGTCTTAAAATAAAAAAGCACAATGGATGTAGCTCAGAGAATTTGCCGAACTTGCATGAGGTTATAGGTTTGACAGTGAATACTCCTCTCAAAAATTGCATGAAAGATTTGTGAGTAAAGAAAATTCTGTCAATTTACTACATTCAAGTTATTAAAAAAATTTAAGACACAAGGAGAGTACACAGTTGTTAAGCAACACTGAGCTCATACACTGAAGAGTTGTATTTCAGAAAAACTATGCAAAGGGTGAAATTTTATACACTGCATTCCATTTTACCACATTTAAGAAAAGAAGAAAGGCTGGCCTAAAGGGAGTATAAACTATCAACTGTATGGAAATTTTTCATTAAAGGAGGGATTCAGAAAAGTTAGTCCTTCAGTATTTTAGGTACGATCCTGTTTTGTAGTTAAATATTTAACTAGCAACTTTTTCTGGGGAAATTTCAGTAAAGCAACACTGTCCTCTAAAAAAATAAATGTGCTATTACCCTACAGTCTCATGGTGCCACAAACTTATGCCCCTCCAATGCACAAGGTAAATAAGATCTGTAAACAGCAATGTTCAGTGAATAATGAACTATCTCTACAGTTCTGCAGTGTATCTGGAGCACAATTTTGTTTCTAATTTGAAAATAGTTAAATTACTCTGCCAGTGCTTCTTAATGAACTTAAATCAATGAAACCTACAGGACCATTAAAAACACATCCTAAAAGCATTTAACAAAGGAATCCTTTCTTATTTGTTGAAAGAAAGGTTTAATATTAGGGGGAGGTAATATCCTTGGCTAGTAGTCTTTTATAACACAGTCTTTTCCTTGCTAGTATACTTGGAAAACAAAATGGTGAAAAATTTCCACAATTCTAACTAGTCTTAAATACTTACTCTTAAATACACTTAATTTTTTAAAAAGTAGTTTTAGGTTCATGGCAAGATTGAGGGGAAGGTACAGAGATTTTCCATGTTTTTTCAGCTCATACCACACATATGACCCCTGTTATCAACATCTTACACCAGAGTGGTTCCTGACAAACCTACGCTGACATCACTACCAACCAAAGCCCATAGTTCACATTACAGTCTTTTTTTGATATTACACATTCTATGGGTTTTGACAAATGTATAGCATGTATCCCCATTATACTACTGTACAGATTCTAACTAAATTTGGTAGTCAAATGGTAAAATATCTTTAAATTTATTAAATGTATTCTACAACTCATTGGATAATTTCAAGCATAAAAGTGATCTTAATTTTCATTAACAAAAAGTAGCTGAAAATATATTAATATTTAATGTAATCCTTTTCTTTCCTTTTAAAATTCCTCACTCAGAAAATGAACAAATTAGGGCTGGGTATGGTGGCTCATGCCTGCAATCCCAGCACTCGGGAGGCTGAGGCAGGAGGACTGTTGCATGTTTGAGACCAGCCTAGGCTACAAAGTGAGCTCAAGCCCGACCTGAACTGCATAGTGAGACCCTGTCTCAAAAAGACCAAAAAAAAAAAAAAAAAAAAAAAAAAAAAAAAAAAAAAAAAAAAAAAAAAAAAAAAAAAAAAAAAAAAAAAAACACAAAACAAAAACAAAAGCACATCAAAGAACAAATTATAAACCAATACTAAAACATAGTGCTCTTTATACCTTACAGAAACATTTTGTCTAGGTGAAACTTTTAAAAACAGATATAGCACATTTTTATCATTTCTTAAAACTGTACTATTTTTAGAAGTCATTACTAATTTATCATTTATACAACTGTTAAAAGTACACAAATATAGGGGCAGAACAAATGCACAGCTCAGAGACTGGTCACCAACACACAGGTTGATACATATATTCTATGTTTCCTATAAGTATGATGATCAGTGCTACGCTTTGTGTCTAGATATCTTCTAAAGCCTCATTCAGTTTTAGATGGAGTGTTTTCAGAGGTAGCTGAATCCAGAGTTTGTGACCGACTCATGGTTCAGTGCTAGGACGATGGGTGCTGGGATTATAAGTGGATGATTGCTCTGCCTTCTCTATCTTGCTTTTGTTGTCTGCCATAAACTCTTTCTCCTTTGGGATGCCCCTTTGCCAAGCACTCGGCCTTGAAACCAGTCCATTATGGACTGAAACTTTTACAAACTGTGAGCTGAATAAACCTTTCCTCCTTTAACTTTGGGTGTTGTTTATTTTGTCTCAGCCATGAGAGAAAAGTAACTAACACAATGAGGATTAAATACTAGACAAGAACAACACAGCCACACCCTCAAGGGCTTGTGTGGATCTACTTCCAGTGGCTCAAAACTATTTTCCACTATTTCTCTCTTTCAATCTGTCTCTCTCTCTCTCCCCTCTCTCTTCTTCTCCCCCCCCCACCTCTGTCTTTTGCAGACAAGATTTTGCTATGCAGTTCAGGCTGGCCTCAAATTAGCAGTGATCTTTCTGCCTTAGCCTCTCAAGTGCTGGGATTACAGGTATGTTGCTAACATGCCCAGCCTCAAAACTATTTTTAAAAAGGGATTCCAAGGATCAAGTTTTAAAGATCTGAAGATCTAGTTGTATATATGTATACACAATTTCACATTTACCTTTCTGTAGGAATCTTCTATCGTTGGGTCATATTTTTCAACAAAAATTCCTTGAACAAACTGAACTGTCTGAGGGGAAAAAACAAAAGTCAGTGACTTGAAAGAAAAATTTGACCTTCTTGAATATTACTTAACCTTACACAGCTATAGAGATTAAATGAAATTGTATTAAAATTCTCGGTAAACACACAAATGTAAAGAATCATTTTTTAATGTAAAGAACATATATGTTACATCATACATATTACAGAAAGAAGTGATCATGTTAGAAACTCATCCATATTGTTGCTGCTAACGTTATTGTATAGTTTTAAGATACAATGAGGATACAAAAACCAGATTTTAACTTATTAAAACATTAAAAATGTAAGTTTTTAATTTAATACCTCTTCATGTACCTATAGTAACTATATAGTACTCCCAAAGGAAAAAGTCAAAAGTATTAAATTTTTAGTTCTTTCCAATTATAGGGGGAAACAGAAAAGGGAATTTAAATTTATGAATGTCTGTTATGTTCCAAGGACTAAGCTAGGCACTTTTAATTTATAGTCACAGTAAATTCACATTCATCCCATATGAAGTTGTTTTTCCAATTTGCCAGGTGAAATTCAAATATACCTTCTTTCTTTCTATAAAGTATTACTCTTTCCATTGGAAAGCACTGCTTACTCATCTTTTTCAGATATTAGCTACAACAGCCCCTCTTATCTGTGTTTATTTTCCTGAAATTTTGTAACCCAGAGTTAATAATGCTACAAACACATTAAATGGAAAATTCCAAAAATAAACATTTCATAAATTTTACACTGCATGCCATTTTGAGTAGTGTAAAAAAAATCTGACACCATCCTGCTTTCTTCCACACATAATATGAATCATCTGTCTATTGTATCTACACTGTGTGTACTACCCAACCATTAGTCATTTTGCAGTCATGCTGGTTATCAAATCAACTGTCAAGGTAATACAGTACTTGTGTTCAAATAAACCCTTATTTCAGTTAATAATGGACCCAAAACATAAAAGTAGTGATTCTAGCAACTCAGTTGTACCAAAGAGAAGCTGTAAAGTGCTTCATTTAAGTGAAAACGTGAACTAGGTATGGTGGTGGATGCCAGTAATTCTAGCACTCAAGAGGCTGAGGCAGGAGGATTGCTGTGAGTTCGAGGCAAGCCTAGGATACATAAGCGAGTTCAAGGCCAGACTGCACTACTACATAGCGAGGCCCTGTCTCAACAAAACAAAACAAAACAAAACAAAACAAAACAAAACAAAAGTTTAAGTTATTGTTCTTCTAGCTTACAAATTTAACATTTCCATAGGTACATAGGTACAGGGAAAACAGTATGTATTGGGTTCAGTACTATCTGTAGTTTTTAGTATTCACTGGGGGGTCTTAAAATGTATATACAGAAAAGGAAGAGGTACTATACTTTTATTTCAAAGATTTCTAAAAGCACATACTAGAAACAATATATTTTATCATTCAGTAAATGAAAAAGAAGCACAATATTTCCTAGACAGCTTTAAAACAGGATATGGTGTATTATTACCTTAAGGCAAAGGTAAAAATGTGGACAGAGGTCATTTATACTTAATTACTAAGAGAAATATTTCATGCACTATTTGAGCTTGCACTAAACAGATTAACTTGAATATAGTAAACTTCAAACTTCTTTCTCTTACTAAGCTCATATTATTTAAAGAAAATTCTGGATATGATCACACCAAAAGCTTCAGTCTTGATTTCTATCAAGTATTTATTTTCCTCATTTTCTTAGTATGAATTTAAATATGAAAAATAGTCTGATATGGTTCCTAATATGCTTTAGACTAGCACCTCAGCTCTCAAAATACTGTCCAGAGAGTCCTTGAGGTCATACTATTTTTACAATGATATTAATATGTACTCTCCTCTCATAGATTTACAGTGTTTTCCAAAGAGTATACAACACATACTATTGCAAGAGAGTGGATGTAGAATAAGAAATGAAGTCAAGTGTAGACATTAAAGAGCCAGATACTAATGAGATTTGTAAACATGAAAATTGTCTCATACTTCTCACTTCTTTGTCACTAAAACTAATCTTCCATTATTTCTCTGAAACTTACATTCTCGATTCTTAGGGACATTTCATTCATTTGGACAGATTTTAACTTTATTCTCACTTTCATACCAAATCCTCTTCTCCCTTCTCTCTTGTGTATCATCGTTCTCTTCATTAGATTATTGCCTCCAACACAAAAATATGTTCCACTACTTCTCATCACCAAACAAAAACCTCTCTTAACTCCATCATCCCTCTAGTTTCTGCCCCTTTTCTCTGTTCTCTCACATATCAAGCTACTTCCATTCAAGTCTCATTTACATTTTAAGTCATCTCAGTATGGTTATGGCACTACTGCTGACCTAAGGAACATTCAACAACTTTCATGTTCCTAGATTATTTCTTTCCTCTTTTACATTTGAATTCTGGGCAGTCACGTAGATATGTTCTTTATAGTAAAGCAGAGTACAAGATATATTTTCCTTTGCTGGATTCTCTAATCTACCTATTATCTAAAGGTTGAAAAGTATGCAAAGCTCAGCTCTTGACTCTTTCTGGTCTCTCCTTAGAGAATTTCATTCATTCCTATGGATTTTGAAAAATTGTCTTTGCCTACCTACCACCCATGTTCCCAGTAACCCAATTCAACTCCTAAATTGTAACTGGTATCATCTACCATTTACATAACTTGCAGTCTATGCAGTCTATACTTGCAGTATGTATCTTCTCAGTCTTTCTTTTTAGCCTCAGTTTCCTGAGTCTTGCAAGTTACAAATATGCATCACCACACTTGGCTCTCATGTTTATATGCAGAATAAATTTTCAGAAAGAAAACTGCTAAACTGAAAGTTGCTTGCATTTGAAAAGACATACAGTCTCAAATATGTCTACAGAGATTATTAATTTATACTCTAATAGTAACTTAATTCTTATAAAATTAAATACCACTGATATATTGGAGGCACCCATAATCATATCATAAGCCTCTTTTAAGCTCTTTCTTTTGGTTTTCTGAGACAGGGTCTTGCAACACAGTTTAGGCTGGGCTTGTACTCACTATGTAGCCCAGGTTATGCTTCAACTCATGGTGATCATCGTACCTTAAGAGGGATTATAGATATATGCCACCATATGTGGTCTTTTAAGCTCTTATCTTGAAAATTCACTGGAACATCTCAGAAACATAAAACTAGTTTGACTGTTCCTTCTTTCCTGGACCCTATATCAACCCAGCACTAAGCTATATCAATTCTACCTCCCATTGAATCCTTAGACCATCTACATATCTCTTCTTCACTGCCATGGACCTAAATCAAGTTTCTATAAACAATAATCTAGTATTCTTTTTTTAAAAAAAAAATAATTTAGTATTCTTAATTAGCTCTCAGTTTTTCCTATACCCAGTTTTCTTCTCAATTAAACAGAGCAGCACTGCACTCATTAAAACATACATCCAATTTACCTGTCTCCCCCAAACTTTGCCTTCAATGCTTTCTCACTGGTATTAAAAATAAGTTCCATGTTTGTTGCTATTCTTCAAATCATGGTATGGTCCCTATTTATCAGCTACCTCATTTCCTTTTCCTCTCCTCCCTGCTTGCTCCTGCCCCCAACTACACAGAAGTTTCTCTCAGTTGTTCAAATGCTAATTTTAGAGCCACTTGTCATAGGCTCTCCCATAACAATCTGTACTTTTCTTTTAGAGTATCTCTCTCCCAAATATAATCAATTAGCTCTTTCTTTAACTGTGTATTTATTGTATCTGTTCTAAGTTCCATGAGAGACTATGACTGTCACTGTTTTTGCTCACTATTATGATCTTAGTCTGCATACATTCCTCATTTAATGACTGAGTTCAGTTCCTGTGACTAGGTCATTAAACATACTGGTCGCTAAATGAGCAACTAAAGATGGTATATACAATCTTCAGAACAAAGAAATACTCAAAGGAAATTCCAACCTGATGACTTTGCTATTATTTGTGTAATTTCTATATGTAATACTGTAATGTATAACAGAACATGAAACTATAGAATTATACTGTACAGTTCAACCGAAATGAACAGAATTGTATAAACAATGTATACTGCAGAAAAAAGACATAGAGGCCCTATAAATAGGATGTACAGAACTGTACAAAAAACAAAGGACAGATCATTAGTCTGAGTAGTGGGTCGTAAGTCTGAACAGCACACCTCAGTACTAAGTCCAGTCATTAAACAAACAGATCACTAAATGGTAAATAAATATTTATATAAATGCAAGTTATTTACTGAATGAATATAGCACATATGCAAAACAACCTTCATTCTATGTAAAGTTTGAGGTAAAGGCAGAGGAGGACTTATTCTAGTATACTATAATAATACGTAATGTGTAATGTGAACTCCTTAAAAATGAGAACAATCATATTCTTTGAATGAGGAACACTTACGATTCACATATAAAGAATCCAATAAGTATTTGGTAAATAAAAAATAAACGAAAATAAAATGGAAAAAAAAAGGATATATGAATCACTATGTGAAACAACACATCTCTGCTTAATGGATGATCCCATCTCTTATGGGATAGATATTAGGTATATAAAAACACATTTTATATGTCACATTTTCTCCCTAGTTACTATAAGTGTGAAAGCCAGTAATGTTAAATTTCGGTTAATATATACTAGTTAGTTATAGTGAAGTGGCTAACTTACCAGAGCAGACTTTCCCACGCCTCCTGAACCAAGGACCACTAGCTTGTACTCACGCATGATGTGGTCTGTTTAAATACTGACAATCTAAAAAGCAAAATAAATAAATAAATAAACAAACAAACAAACAATTAACAAACATTCTAAGAATAGTGTAAGCATGTACAACTATCACATCAAATATAGAAGTTTGCTTTTCTCTTGACCCTCTCAAAGGAGCAACAGAGGCTACAGAATAAAAACCAAGCAGTTTTTAACAGGTTTATAGTGCTAGTACCAAACATTTTAATTCACTAAGGACTATCTTTGACAAGGCATCAATTACTAGCCTGTTCATGTTATTTCTAAGTGTCTGACCAGAAAACAAGATGATTAAAACCAGTAACTGTGCTATAACTATAATCATAAACCCAATTCTTTGTAAAGCCATAATTTGAGCCATCTAACTACTTTCTTGAAGTGTTCAGTTGAGTTTTAGTATAATGCACACACTATTTCATTTGCTTAAAACATCATATAATTCTACTTTGTTCATTACTGCATATCACGTAAAATCACGTAAAATGTCACTTTGGAAATTATTAGGCTATGAACAGGAGGTCAGAATAAAATTAATATTAGCAGATATCAATAATGTATTTTTATAAGGCCCAAATTGCTATAGAAAATAAAAGGAAGTAATTTCCAATGGCCATGATGCAGTAGCAAGGCTTACACTTTTCAGACACTAGACAACAAACAAGGTAGGACTCTGATTTTTTATAGGTTTGTTTTGTTCTGTTTTTTTTTTTTTTTAGGTTTGTTTTATTCTGTTTGTTTTGTTTTATTCTGTTTACAGGGTCTCGCTTTGTAGTGCAGGCTATCCTTGAACTCCAGCCCAGCCTCCTGCGTGCTACCATGCACCACCACACCTAGAAGGATGGTGATTTTTCACAAATGGGAAAAAAATGAAGTGAGACCTACAACTGTACTGGCTTTCTGTTTGAAGACACTTTTCAGATTGTGGTTCAAAAAGAGCTTAGAAACATAGAGAGAATTACACATAGAAAATTCCATATACATATCGGCTCATGGATTCATTTCAGGCTATGGTCAGCACTAAGCTAGACATAAAGGCTGAAAAAAAGGAAAGAAAAAAAGACCTACCAGCTGAACAATTCCCATGGGTTCACATGGTATAGGGAAATAGGGGAATTTTTCTTTCTTTTTTATTAGTTGTTTTGAGACAAGGTCTCCCTGTGTAATTCAGGCTGCCCCTCAACTCATTATGTACCCCAGGTTGGCTTTCAACTCGTGGTGATCCTCCTGCCTCAGTCTCCCAAGCACTAAGCTTACAGGTGTGTGCCACCATGCCAGGCATGATTTCTAACTAGAAAATTTTTCCTTGCTGAAAGACCAGGAATTCACTAGACACCTGTCAAGATTTATACTTAGTAGCAGAACTAAAAAAGCCCTATAGTAAATGATATACTTACTGTTCCCAATAAAATTCAAAATTCTTTAAAAGGAGGAAAGCAACTCTATTACTCAACAATACAAAATTAAAAATGTCTGGCACCCAAGAAAAAAACCGATACACAGAGCAAGGTATGGTAGTACATGCCTACCGTTTCAGCTACTTGAGAGACTTAAGTTTGAGAGCAGCCTAAGCAATATGGCAAGACTCCATCTCAAAAACAAAACAAATTGAGAGATGTGGAAAGAAAAAAAGAAAGAATATGTGACTAGAGTTAAAGTGAAATTAATTAATTAAAACAGCCTCAGAAACAAGATTAGCTAATGAGGACTTTAAAACTGTATTTTAAATGCTCAAAGATTAAAAAAAAAAACATAATGAGTAAAGAAACAGTAGCCCTAATAACAAGAATTACTATCATTCAAAAACATTATCTAAAATGAAAAATATACTAGACAGGCTTAAATGTACATTTAAAACAGCAGTGGAAAAGTTCATAAAATCTGAAGCAACAAAAATTACCTATACTGAAACATAAGAAAAAGGTGATAAATGAATGGGCACAGTGCAAGTTGTCTATAGTCTTAGCTACTTGGGAGACTAAGGAAGAAGGATCACTTCAGCCCAGGAATAGGAGAGAGGGAAGAAAGGAGGAAGGGTAGACAGAGAAGGGAGATTAAAAAAATAGAACACAATCACAGGATAATATTTAGCTATCAAGGGGTTTAGTGAATGCATAACTAAAATAAGAGGAGTATTATTTGAAATATAATGAAAAAATCTGATAAAAATTATAAACCCACAGATCCAAGAAACTCAGTGACTAGTATACACACAAAGAAAATCACAGAAAGGTAAAATAATCAAATTTTTGAAAAGCTATCAATCAGGAAAAAAAAATCTTAGAAGTTTCAGGGAGAAAAGTTTAGGAACAAAGTTTAGTTAGGTACCCCCCACCCATATATATTATTCAGGGATATAGATAATATCTATATCCCTGAATCAAAGTTAAAAAAAAGTACACAACTGCTGCCAATTCTTTGAAATTCTCACCTTTGACAAAGATAAGAAAAAGAGAAACTCTATCATGTTTTAACCATGTGTCAGGTATGAAACTCTCCCTAGGCTGGTAGACTCAGATCTGCTGTTGAAACCTTAGCATTTCCTGCCTAACAGAGCAGGATGTGTAGTGCTGTTGGAAAAGATGTACAGTAGCTTATTGCAGAGGACAACGCTGCTGAATAAAAGTTTAATGTGAGGAATCCACTTCCTGGAGTACCAGTCAAGGTCCAAGGAGAATGGGCCTAGAATGAAACATACCAATTTACACCTCTGCTCCTACACTGGAAAAATATGGAACAGTGAAATCCAGAATGTATCTTTTCAAACTTAGAAACACGTCTCAGAAATTGAAATCTTCTGATAAACTGGCACAGTGATACATAATGTTCCAGGCTCCAAGTAAGCATGTGTGAGGCTGTCTTTGGGTTTGATCCCCTTCAGAACCACGAGGACAGTAACCAAAAAAAAGAAGGGAGTGAGGTAGGAAGGGAAAGAAAAATTGAGAAGGAAAAATATGCACAAGTTTCTTGGGACTTTTGGAAAAGCAATGTAAGACAGGAAAAAAATGGAACATCTTAACCAAGAAGGAAGTGACACCTGGACCGGAGCAGAAGAGCCACCCCCCGACCAGCAATGGCTGATTTGGAGGAACTGAATTGTTTGATTGACTTTGTAAGACTAAAGGTGGTACTGGAAGCTACTATTTAGAGGATAACAATATGCAATATAGTAACTACTGTAGATTTCCTACTGTCTTATCTGTTTTACTGAACTTTACTGTTTGGTTACTCCCTTTAAAATTAGAAAAAAAAAGGAACATCTTTAAACAACAGGAAAAAATCAGTATAAAAAACTAAATACAACAAATACATCTTTCAGAAATGAAAATAAAATATTTTCAGACTCCTTTCTAAAAAACTAGGGTGAAAAGTTCACCAGCTCAAACAAAGTGAATCAGAGTAAATCTAAAAGATATTTTAATCATGTAAAGCAAAACCAGTAACATACCACAGGTTTACATGTATACAGCTAAAATACATTACAACAATATTGAAAGAGAAAGGAATGGAAACACATTGTTTAAGATGTTTAGATTACATTTGAACTAGGCCAACATTTGAAAATTATGCTAAAGATACATATTTTAAGTATCACAGAAACAACCACAATAAACAAACAAACAAACAAATGTGAAAATTAAAAAAGCAACCATGGCTAATAATACAACAGCTGAGATAAAACCTTCTGGTAGGTCTGCAAGGTGATGAATATATTAATTAGTTGTTTTTAAAAACCACTATCTGATGCACCAAAACACTGTACCTCATACATATTTTTAGCTGGAATGAAATTTAAAAAAATAAAAAAGGCAAAGCAGCGAGCGGGCATGGTGGCCCATGCCTATGATGCTAGTACTCAAGAGGCTAAGGCAGGAGGATTGCCATAAATTCAACGCTAGCCTGAAATGTACAGCAACACTCTACCTGAAAAAACAAACAAACCTCCAAAACCAAAAAAGCAAGCAAAAAAATCAAACCAAACCAAAAAACAAAGTGTTAAGAATACAAACAGAAGAATTGTGAAATTAAAAGGCAACCACATCATTACATCAAATGCAAATCATCAAAACAATTCAAAGACAAGATAAACAAATGATAGCTACTGTATGTGTTGTTTTAAGAAACAAATTTTTAAATAAGAATACAGGAAAAGTAGCATTTATTGGTATTAAACTTGCCTTTGCTGAGAATATTACAACTATTTTCTGCATTCAAAATAGAAGGAAATACTAAATTTCATTTTGCGAATAGTGAAAAAAAGTTCCTTTTGTTTTCTATACAGATATTGATGGTCTTAAATGAAGAATTTCTACTTAATCCAAGTAGTCAGTACTTTTGGTTACTTAAGACTGGCTGTTCTCAAACTTGTTTCAGGTCCTCTTTATACTCTTAAATTCTCATGCACATTTGTTTATGTAGGTTCTCAAAAATGGATGTTGGATTTTTTTCAAAGTACTTTTTCCGCTCTCCGTATGTTTACATTTACAGCTAGTATTTAATATTGTACTAAGCTAGGTATAGTAGATTCTAGCCTATGCAAAAGGAAAAAACAAAGATGTTCTCTATTTTTAACGACATGGTCTTATATGATGAAAACTCCAAGGAATACACACACAAAAATTGCCAGACTGCTAAATGAGTTTAGCAAAATTGCAGGCTAAGAGGTTAATATGAACAAAGCAATTGTACTCTTATAAACTGTCAAAGAACTGAAAAATGAAATAAAAATATAATTTACAAAAGCATGCATAAGAAACTAATTACAGTTGAATTTAATAAAATATTTATAAGATCTATACACTGAAAATATAAAACATGGCTGAAATTACAGACCAATAAAGAGATATGCTATATTATGTTAAGCTATGCCCATATTGTTAAGATATTTAATTCTGTTCATATTGATGCGCAGGTTCAATGTAATCCCAACCAGGTTTCTTGTTTTTGTAGAAACAAATGACTTTATCATTGATAAATTATAAGGGGTGATCAAAAACTACGGTGAATGTTTGAATTTACTACAGAGGGAGGTGGGAGGAAGGGGATGAAAAAAGAATTAAGATGTGTAATATACATGTACCAACTCCCCATGATGAATATAATTGTTATGTGCTGCAAACATACTAATAAAAAATTTTAAAAATTAATACAATAAAGACACATTGTCACTAAGCCCCCTCAAAATACTCTTTGTTCTGATATACTTATCCGATCATCTTTGCCACTTCCTCTTTGCAGTAGTGCTAGACGTCCTCTGAGTGTCTTTACAAGGTATGATCAGACATATGGTGAATGCTGCTACCTAGTGCCATCCAAAGGAAAAGCAAGTTCATAAAGATCATGATGTGTTCTTACTCAACTTATTCTCTGGATCCAGCAACAGGTGACTACTAGTTCAACCTCCAAATCAAACTGACCAAAAAACCAAACATTTCTAATCAATTCAGGATGCAATTCAGGCACACCAGAGCAACTAAATACCTGAAAAAGAATTTCTGGAACTGCATCAGAAAGTTGTAAGAACAATGGGATGTGTGTTCCAAGCAAGGGGGCATATTCTGAGGGAAATTAATGATAATGTACCTTTTACTGTAATTTCAAAAATAAAATTTTCTGACCATACCAGTATAACTCAATAGCTAACGTGTTTTAACAAGAACAAAATTATTACACTATCTGATTTCAAGATTTACTATAAAACTGCAGTAATGCGGCCTAGGATATAGCTCAGTGGCATAGCGCCTGCCTGAAAAGCACGAGGTCGTGAGTTCAAGTGCTGCTACCAAATAAACAACAATAACAAAAAACCTGCAGTAATACCTATACTGTGGTATTGAGAAAAAAAAGAACTCTTTCAAATTAAAAAAAAAAAAAGAGAAAAAAAAAGAAAAACTGGGTGAAATGCAGCTGAATGAAATCCAGAAGTAGAACCATGCACATATGTTCATTCACTTTTGATAAAAGTGGTAATCATCTTCCAATGTGAATCCTAATTACCCTGGCCTCTGGTATTCACACCTTGTATAGTGCCTTTTCAGAATTTATACTCTTGTGTACCTCCCTGCCACATAAAATTAAGATTGTTCCTGTACTCAACAGAATATTGCAGATGTGATGATAGCAAAATACTTCTGAATCTTGCTCCTAAAAGGCTTTGTAGCTTGGATCATTTGCTCTGAGGGAGTTCAAGCACCATGTCATGTATGACACCAGCTCTTCAGAGGCCCACCTAAAGATGAACTGAATCCTACCAAAGGCCAGCACCCATGTATCAGCCATGTGAGTGAACAAACTTTGACATTTTTAGTCAAGCCTACTGCAAATGATTGAAGCTTCAAGACAGATCTCCAGCCAGAAACTTAACAGTCAAGCCACTACCAAGTCTCTGGTCCACAGAAACAGTGAGTCAATAAATAATTATTTTTTTAAATCAATAAGATTTTAGATAACCTGTTACACAGCAACAGATCTTTCACACAGGGTCAAAAGTAATTCAGGGTATAAAAGACAGTATTTTTGACAAGTTAAACAGTAACAGGCTAAGGGGTGGGGGGGAAAGCATTTCAACTATTATTTGTGTTCATAACGGCCAGAATCTAGAAAAAACCCATGTATCCAGAAAGATGTGAAAAGATGCATTACTGTATATACAATTAGTAGAACACTACTGAATAATAAAGAACTGTTGATAAACACAACATGAACGAATCTCAAAAACACAGTCAACAAAATGAGCCTGACAAAATGAACGCATACTGCACATCCCACTTATATGAAAATCTAGAAAACCCAAAACTGAGCTATAGAGGCAGAAAGCTACTTGGAATCAGTGGTAGTGGTTCAGGGCTAAGGACTAGGATGGGGCAGGAGGATATATATATAATATATATATATATATTATATATATATAATATATATATATAATATATAATATATAATATATATATTTATATATATATAATTTTTTTTTTTTTTTTTTTTGGTACCGGGGATCGAACTCACGATCGCATGCTTGCAAAGCAGGCGCTTATGCTGCTGGGCTAAATCCCCAGCCCTTCAGGAGGATATTTTTTAAGGTGATGGAAATTATTCTTATCTTGTCTGCAGCAGTAGTTGTACATGTATACACACATAACAAAACTTACTCAAGTGTTCACTTTGAATAGTTTTGTTTTATTACATGGAGATTACAGGTCAATAGAGTTAATCTAAGAAAATTCACTGGGGAAAGAAAAGGATAAATTAGTCTATTAGACAGCAAATATGTTGGCAAAGATGATCATTTTGAGTCAAATACTTACTAAGTATGTCCAAAATACTAGTTTTCTAGGTATCAGGGAAACACAAAATGAACAGTGTATTTCCCCTCTTCAATAAACTATTATAGAACACAAACAAAGAAATAATTACAGTATGATGTGAATGAAGTCAGTGCACAGGTAAAATCAGGGAGTGAGGGAAGAACAAAGGAAAGTCTAGGATAGCTAATTCTGAAGAAACAGCTTAAGCAAATACATTGAAGCATTAAATATAAAAGATCCAAGGAATATTATACAGTGTAGTGTGGCTAGAACATGGGGTTTAAAAAGAAGATATAGAAGATGAATCTGGGTTTGAAGACTGACTTCTGCTTGCAAAGCATGTGCTCCATTAAATACAGTAGTTTACATTTTACTAGGCAAGCAAATAGAAATCCGATTTTTTTAAAAAAAGTGAATATGGTTAGATTTAAATTCTGGAAAGATAACTGATAGCTATATAAGTCAGACTGAACAAAGGAGACTTAAAGGCAGGGAGAATAGTTGGGAAACTACTGCTAGAGTTCAGATGGGAGATGACATGGATCTATACAGTAGCACTAAGGTGAAAAGAGGTCAGTACTTTTTTGAAAGTAAAACTGGCAGGACTCTGTAAATGATCAGAGTGATTATAAGGTAGATAACCTTTTGGGCATTTAGCTTGAGCAAATAAGTGCACTGTGACATACCTGCAATTAAGACAGGAGATACAAGAAAAGGTTGAAAAACAAAAGATATTATTACTAGCAAAATTAAGTTTAAAATTCATACTTGTAAAGCACATAGCACAATCTGCTAGCTATTTTGACCCACGTATGAAAACACAATGGATACAAATGGACTAGAAACACAGACTCAGTGAAAATGTGGTGGCAATTCAAGCCATAGCAGGAGATGAGATCATCAAGAAGAACTTAATGCAGTAAAAAGAGAAAAAAGCTAAAAACTGAACCCTGCAAAACAACTGCATTTTACTATGGAGATGGAGGAAAAGAAAAAAGGGCAGGTGAAGAGTCTGTGTTAGACCCGAGGCATTTTATACTTCTATAAAAAAATACTGACCAGTTAAATGTAAAATTTCTGCATACATTTTATGCAGAAATATCCTTCTATCCTTAACCTCCTTTCCAAGCCTTTTAACATTGGGGGAATTGCTGCTCCTTTGACAGTAAGTGAATGTATCATGTCTAATTCAAAAGAGTTCATCTTTCAAAAGGGAATCCTAATACAGCAAGCTCATTTATATTCCCCAAATGCCTCCAGTTTTTTTTTTTTTAAGGCAACAGAAATTAGGGAAAAAACTCAAGGTCATCAAATTATTTTGGGTGTTCTGTAACAACAAAATACTTGACCCTTGTTCCTTAAATCGAGTGTTAAGATAATTCAAGTCCCAAAGTCATTTTTCACATACTGTAATATACAGAAAATTATCTTCTTTACAACTAACAAACGCCTTAGGTTATAATGTATACACATAAACACATTTTCAAATAATAAGAATAAAGTAGCTCATATAAGAAAGCATACATACAAATTCTCAGTAAGAATAACTAGAGTTAATATTTTCTTTTAAAAGGCAGTTAGTTCTGATTACTGCCAACTTAGAAAACCACTATGTTCTTCCAAGCAAGTCCTATGCCTTTTTATGGAAATCTCTTGTGCTCTGCACTCCCAACACAGCATCAGAAAGTTTCTTACTTTGGTTAAATTTTCCTGACAAATACAGAGGACAGGAATAAGCACTATACTATATTTTAAGTCAATCTTGAGTCCTTAACACTATGATCCAAGTTATAACACCAACTTTTTCATTCTTCTTTCCTCAAAACTACTCCTTTTACAAAATATCACATTTTCATAGCTGTGACGCAAATCAATACCAATTTTGTTGTTTCTGTATTTTAAAAACATGTAAAAGATTGCAAGACAAAAGTTTCTCCTGTATAATTGAGCCTGCTGTACAAAATTCATTAAAAGAAATTTAGTCGCAATGAGAAATTCTAGAGCAAAACCTTTTTATATTAGGAACATGAAAGGTGGTTTCCTAACAATATTGATGGTTACCTCCAAATAATTACAGATATCATGAATATTTTAAAATTGACAAGTAGAGCTAAGGGTGTTGCTTGGTAGTAGAACACTTGCCTAGCATACATGAAGCCTTGGATTGAATCTCCAACACCACAAATAAAACAAAACCCAGGGAACTGACCATAGCATACTGAGGAGAGACTAGAATTGATCCAGAAATCATAGTTAAGATTTAGCTTCCTAAAAAAATCATTTGCATAGTATATCATAATGAAAATTCAATTTTTGATAGTATAAAGTTATATGAATATCTCACTGAAAGAATTCTCCTGATACCATCTCCTTTTACCTTCCCAATCCTCTCAAGGCTGGTACACTTTGAAGGAAAGACTATACATGGAGAGAAACTGATCAAACATGATGTTCAGTTATCCCGTGGTATAAATAAAGGGTTAGTTCTAAGAACACTTCTGCACATTCCAGATACCCAAATTTACAGATGCTCAAGTCCCTTAAACTATAAAATGGCATAGTAATTGCATATAAACTATTTACATCTTCCTATATGCTTTAAATCATCTCTATTACTTATAATAATACCTAATTCAATATGAGCAGTTATTCTGTATTGTTTAGGGAAATAATGACACAAAAACTTTTGCATGTGTTCATTACAGATGTAATTTTCTTTTCTGAATATTTTTTGATCCTCTGTTGATTGAGTTCATGGATGCGCAGTCTGAAGATACAGAAAGTCAATCACATTTGCACTTGAGAATACAATGTTCTAAAAGCCTACAATATTTATTTTCTGGTCCCTTAAAGAAAAAGTTTGCTAATAACTGCACTAAGTTTATCAGAGGAAATATGACCAACAGACATGGAGGGCTGACTAATCATAAGTGAATTTTGTAAGTTACTCTTCATACTGTAAAACCAGGTACTTTCTACCCATTCCTGCAATGAAAGGAAATAAGCTGCTATCAATAGAAAAAAAATAGAGATTCTAAAAGTAGCCAGCAATCAAGAATCTACCTGGGGCCTGTATTTGTGGAAGGTGGAATCCAGATAAGACACAAGGCAAGTCTTTTTTTTTTCTTTTTTTTTTTGTACCGAGACTCAAACTTATGACCTCGCGCTTGTCAGGTAGGCGCTTATGCCGATGAGCTAAATCCCCGGCCCCAAGAATCTAAAGAAAATAATTTGACAGAGGCAATATGTTTAATAAATAGAAGAACAAAACCCAAAGAAGACAAATAACAGAGCATATAGAAGACTATAAAATAAACATAATATGCTAAAGAAACTCTGGATGTTGTCATGTCTATGCAAAGGACATGTGAGAGACTTAAGACTGAAGAGAAAAGAATGGGTATAGCTGAAGAACTAGTAAATGAACCAATATACTGAATCCAGAGAGTGAAAAACAAGGACAGAGAGCTGGACTGTATGGTAAGAGGCTGCTATGGTTTAAATGTATACTCTGATTTTCAGTGTGTTGGAAACTTAAGCCCCCAAAGTCATATGTTAATGGTACTTGGGAGGTAGGCCCTTTGGGAGGTGTCTGAGTCATAAGGGCTTTGATCATTCACAGATCAACACATTACAGGATTATCTCAGGAGTGGTTTTGTTATAAAAGTGAGCTCTTTCTAGCTTACTTTCTCTCTCTGCCATGTTATGATACACCAAGGAGGCCCTCACCAGAAGCTAGACAGATGTTGGCACTATGCTCTTACATTTTCTAGCCTCTAGAACTGTGAGCCAAAATAGTCTTTTTTCTTTATAAATTACCCAGTTTTATGTATTTTGTTATGACAACACAGGAAAGGAATTAAGACAAAAAGATCCGAAAGTTCTACTAGTTACCTGCCAGAAAGTCTGGAAAGAAAACAGAGGAATCAAATAATAGAAGATTTTTAGAGGCAAACTAAAAACTTAGGAACCTTCAGATTCAAAGTGTCTAGTGAATGCCAAACATACTGAGAAGAAAAAAAATGTATTCACGCTTGAACACATTGTAGTTGAAATTTCAAACCACTAATAATGAAAACAAAGGGGCCAGGAATTTAGCTCAGTAGTATAAGCACCTGCCTGGCAAGTGTGAGGTTGTGAGTTCGATCCCTGGTACCAAAAAAAAAAAAAAAATCTTAAAAAGCCGCTTGAAAGGAAAAGAAACACATTTCTCCAACCCTAAATATGGTTACACTTATTAACAAAACATGGCAGAAATCATGCTGTATGATTTCTGAAGCTAGGTTAGTAAGGGTCCCAGTGCTTCCTCCTGGATCTCTACTGGGATGAACACCTTGAGCTGTCAGGTTATCTTGACACCACCACTTTAGAGTACCACAGAGAGCTATTATTCTCTATACATCTGTAAATAAAGAAACCATAAATATGACCAGAGAGAGCCACCACCTGACTGTAACATTATCCAACACCCGAGGCTAGATCTATCCAGTGGAATCACTCCTTAATTTCATATCCAAAAAACTGAGTTTCTCACAGTGTTTCAAAAATTAGTGAATCAATCAAAGGACAAAAAAGAGAAAAACTGAAAAAAAAAGGAAAGCTGTCAGTCCAAGTGCACCCTTCATTTACATTAATAAAATATTAGTTAGGAATAAAGCAAAATACAAAACAAAAGTTGACAAAACTAGAGGAAGGGTTAGGTACATTTAAATCATGATTTGATTTTAATACTGGCTTAGTAATTGACGGGAGATAAAATCAGTAAAGATTGACAGAGGATTTGATTGGACTATCTAAAATCATACTCAAAATTACAAATTACATATTTCTTTTCAAGTAAGTATCAGTCATTTACTAGAACAGATCATAGTGGGCTACAAATCAAGTCTTAACAACTTTCAAAGGAACGTAATCAGACTGCTTTGCAACCGTAACATAATTAAGCTTGAAATCAATACAGAACTCTAACTACATAATCCTAAAAGGTTTGTAAGTTAAAAAAATACAATTTGAAATAACACATAGGTCAAGTAAGAAATTAAGGTAGAAATGAAATAATCTGAAATAAATACTAATTAAAATACACCAAAAATTACTAGAGCTGATAGTACAACAACAAAAAGGAAAATGCAAGAGAAAGGCGTAAGAACACAAAAATCATGGCAAGAAAGTAAAAGGGTAAAAATTATAGAAATTTCATTGTCATAAATAATTCATGCAAAAATTTGAAAAGGAAAAACCTGATTATCTGAACATTTTGATTAGGAAGTAGGAAAAAGAAGTAAAAGTATGTTAAAACTTCTCTTGCTTGAGAAATCGATAAAGATAATGAATCTTTCTCTTTCCACACATTAAAAAGGTAAGTCAAAACATGGGAAAAATTTAATGCCAACAACCAGCTTATACATAACTTAAAAATCACCAGGCAAAATGGGCCAAGAAAACAAAAGAGAGCGACAAATATAACAAAAATAAAACAAGATCTGTAGTCACAATACAATAAAAAGAAACTGCCCCACTGTTGTAAACGCAGTAAATTCTAATTCTACAAATGACAAATAGTAGTTTACTTTTTGAAAATTTAATGTTGATAAATACAGGACCTAAAAAATAATAACTTCTGTGGATAAATCTTACATGTCATTGTTTTAAATACTGATGTTAATATTAATATAGATACCTAAAACACAAAAAGTGTTTCTTTTGTAGCAGTCCACTGTAAATACAGCTGTAGATAAGGTCATCCAGTCCTTTGAACTCTAGTTAAGAAAACAGACCATTTCATTTCTACATAGCCTGTTGGAAAATCCTTTTATGTTGCTGTTTCTTTGTAGTGGCCATTTGGTAGGTTTCAGTTTTGTCCACTGCTGTAAACACAATAAAGAAAACTTCTCTTCAATTCTATACTTTCAAATATTTGAAGAATCCTCTCCAATTTATGCATCTTCTGTTTTAAATTATAAAAATTTTGCTCTCATTCTGGTCTCTGCAAAACTTTCAATTCTCTCTTGTTCTCTTGAAAGTAATATATACTTGGGGCTAGGAATGTAGTTTGTGTATCATGTACAAGACCCTAGGTTCAATCCCCAGCCCCACAATAAAAGGAAAAAAGGGAGAAAAAAAAAAAAGAAAAAAAATCTTGATCAAATCAGCACTATTGAAAGGAATTAGCAGAAGGTGTGTAACAAAAAAATATTCAATCTAAAATTTCCAGTTGCTTATTTCCCTATATATCAGTCAGTGCTTATTAACAATGAAATGGATTTAATGCAAGATCACAAATATGTAAGAATTTATAAGATTGGCTTACAATGGCCAGACACAGAGTTGGATATGGAAGGGTACAAAAGGTCTGGGTACAGATGATCCAAAGGATCCACCCACAGGCCTGGAGCTCACTACAGTGTCCTGTGTGAGTCTGCATCTAGAGGCCGAAGGGTCTACAACATAAGTTTAAAGGGTCTGTGCCTGAAGCTAGAAGATGTCCAACGTGAAGTTAAAGATTGGAGCGCCTCTGAAGAAATAGAACCAAGCCTCTCTTCTTTGTTTCTCTTTTAATAGTACTGCCACCAACAATCCTACCTGGGGTGGGTTCTCCACATCCAGAACTATGCTGAGCCAATTTGGTTGGGCGTTTCTTATTCAAATTGACACAATCACACCCTCCAAAATTCTCAATAAGATTTATATATTATTCATTTTGTTTATTTGTTTTAGATCTTGTCCTTATGGTAGATGAGAATTTTAATTTTCTTAAACAATACATAATAGTAGTATATTTTTCTTTTTTTATATATTTGTGTTAACTCTAAAATTACCAACCTAATCTTGCACCCAAACTTGCCAGATAATTGATCAGCTTCATTCTTTTTCCCTTTAGTCTTCCTCTTTTGCTTCTCAAAAAAACAAAACCAAAATGCAACAATAACAAGAATACCTTCCTGTTCTTGATATAACCTGTACTGGGTTGCTGTCTAGGCCTGTAGGGGGTTGCCAAACTAGTGCCTTCTTGTATATTAGAACAGTATGCTTCAAAGTAACTATCCACAAAATGCTACAAGTTGAATATCCTTTACTGAAATGCTTAGGACAGTGTTTCAGATTTTGGATGACGGGGAGAGATGATGGACTATGTGTATAGACCTTACCAGTTGAGCATTCCTAATTCGAAATGTGAAATACTCCCAAATCTTTTTTTTTTTTTTTTGTGCCAGGGATTGAACTCCCAACCTGGCATTTGCCAAGCAGGCACTTATGCCGCTGACCTAAACCCCCGACCCCATTACTCCCAAATCTTAAAGAGTTTAAAAAACTTTGGGTTTGGAATATTCAAATAAAGGGTGTTCAGCCTGTACTACTATTTGGTACTGGTCCTCCAGAAAATAAAGAATTTACCTCAGGACACAGCTGCCCCATTCATTGACTACATCCTTGGGATTCTCCAAATATTCAAGTAACGTACTAAAATATTTTGCTCAATTCTTCTACTTTGATGGGAATAAAATTTTTGGAAAGTCTCACAAGTGGTCTTTCAAGGCTTAATTATGACAACAGATATGATAATCTACCATGTGAGATTTAATACAATCCCAATCAAAATACCAATAGCATTCCTCACAAATCTATAGAAAGCAATCCAGAAATTTGTATGGAACCAGAAAAGACTCAAAATAACAAAAACATTTCTTGGTAACAATAGCAAAGCAGGAGTTACCACAATATCAGATTTGGAGTTATATTACAAAGCTACAAAATAAAAACAGCATGGTACTGGATCAACTTAACAGAAAAGAGAAAGCAGAAACCACCTCAGGTATAAACCAGCCATTTGATCTGATCTTTGACAAGGGGGGCCAAAAACAGATTGGAGAAAAGATAGCCCCTTCAATAAATGGTGCTATATTGGGGACCTGAATCTGTAATAAAGGTGGCTCTGGGGTCTGAGACCTATGCAAGTCTTGCCCGGTGGCCTGGGAGATGTGTATAAGTTCTGCTTTCCATTGGTCATGATGAGAAGACAAGATAACATTTATTGAGGGCACTGTGATTCTGTGAAACAATATAGCATGAACAAGTATTAATTGGACAAAACAGGTTCTCTATTAACCTGTTCCCTATTCTTTGTGCATGTTTTGTTCTTCCTTTATTAGCTTGCTTTAACCACTGCCACGGTCCCAAGAAATCTCCCTCTCCTCACTCCCTGGAATTGAACTCTTCATCTTCCTAAACCTACAAAATTCTCTGTCTTCTTTATCTCTCATTGTACCACCCCCCACCCCAGACAGCAACTGAAGGTCTGATCAGCCCTTGGTATTGTTGGGAAATCATGTGGAAGATTAAGTCGAGACACATATATCTCACCCAATACTCAATTAAAATAAAAATGGATTAAAATTAAAACAGAAATACTTAATCTGCTGCGCAGTAAAATAGGTAAAAGTCGAAGACACAAGGGTAGACAAGGACTTTTTGAACAGAAGAACCCCAAAGGTATAAGAAATAATACCAAGAATCAACAAATGAGGTCAAATTAAAAGGCTTCTGTACATCAAAGGAAACAACCAACAGAATGGCAAAGAATCAACCTACAGAATGGCAAAAAATACTTTGCTAGCTATTTTTTAGATAGAGGCCTAACACCTACAATATGTAAAGAACTCAAAAAAATTAGACCTCCCTAAATTTAAAGACCTAATTAAAAAAACAGGCAACTGAAATGAACAGACACTTCTCAAAAGTCATATAGATGGTCAATAAATACATGCAAAAATGTTCAACATTGCTGGTCATAGAGGAATGCAAATTAAAGCAACACTACGATTCTATCTTACTCCAGAAACAAATGGCTGTCACTAAGAAATCAAATTTCAAAAATAATCGTGAGGTGGGGGGAGACTTTTCTAAATTGTTGACAGGTATGTAAATTAGTACAACCAGTGTAGAAATTAGTATGGAGATTATATTGAAGTGATGCATGCATACTCATGTTTATGGCAGCACAACTGGAATAGGTCTGAAAACAGTATACATGCCCATCAATAGAAGAATGGATTTTAAAAAATGTGATATTTATACACAACAGAGTATTACTCTGCCATAAAGAAGGAATAAATTTGAGGTTTTTGTAGATAAATGTGTTATGATTGATACACTCTGTCAATCTGAGAAGTTCAAAAGTTTAAGCCACTCAGCAGGGAGCCAGGGTTCTTATTTTGTAAACATTCTCAGCCTGTGCAAGAGGAAGGTATGGAGTTTTTGATTGCCCCTGTTGGGGTAGTAGCTTGCTTATAATGTAGGGGAAGAGAAGAGGTTTGCTCTTCCTCCCTTTCGCTCTTGTTGCTTTTGTTGTCTTCTACAACTTTGAAGTACTGCCCCTGTGTGCCATGCCATCCTGCCTTGGAGCCAGGTGATTATGGACTGAAACCTCCACAAACTATGAGCTAAATAAACCTTTCCTTCCTTAATTTTGAGCATTGGGTATTTTGTCTCAACCGTGAGAGAAAAGTAAGACAAAATGGATGTATCTAGAGACCACATTGTTAAGTGAAATAAATCAGACACACAAACTTAAATGTTGCATGATTTCTCTCATATGAGAAACTAAAAATATAAAGAGCAAAACAAAGGATAGATGACAGAAAGTACAGAGATCTTTTACAAATGGGAAGGGGAACAAGAGATGAGGGCAGCAGGGTAGGAAGGGAAAAGCCATTATTAAAAAGAACCAAAGAAAAAAGTGGAAATATGGCTTTTTCAAAAGGGGACAAAAAAAGAATTAAGATGCATTATGTATACAAACTCCCCATGATAAATGTAATCATTATGTACTGCAAACATGAATAAAAAATTAAATTTTAAAATCTACCATTTGAACTTACTCCCTGAACAAAAATGTGTACTTTTCTTTTTTAAAGCAATATCTGCAGTATGTTTAGCTATCTTTTTCCCTTTTCATTACTGTGCCTTTCTTCTTGTTCTTATATCAATTTTACCAGGATTGTTAAGCTTTTTCTAAGAACCAATTTTGGCTTTGATGTTTCATTGTAGGCCTCTTTTGTTTTTATCTAATTTCTACTTTATTTTTATTTTCTTCTTTCACTTATTCTTTCTTTTCCTAACTTATATTGGACATGTGATGCAGTTTCAAACTTTTTTCTTTTCTAATTAGTATCTCAATTCTTCCAGTAAGGATCACTTTTCTTCTACCTAAAGTTTATCTTCCAGAATTTTTCTTGTTGATGTCTCAGCGGTAAAACCTCTCAATTTTTATTAATCTAAAAAGTTTCTTTATGTTACCCTCAAATTTGAAAGATATTTTAGTTTCAATAGTTATTTACTATCAGCACATAGTCACTATCCGATAGTCTTCTGGCTTTTGCTTCCTTTCAATAAGTCAGTTTTTAATCGTAAGATCAATTCTTTTAAAAGGAACATGTCTTCTTCCTCTGGCTACTTTTGAGATTTCTTCAAGTTTAATTATAAAATGTTTAGACTTAAATCATCTTGCATAGAATCTGATTTTTTAAAATGTTTGGAAAAAAGAAGTTTTGGAAATTATCATTCATAATCTTCCTAAATATAGTATTATATCTACTTGACTTTTCTTCCCATCTGGAATTGTTTGACAACTGTTAGACCTTCTCAACTTAGGATGTAGACTAAGCTACTACAAGAGACCATAAAAATACTCAAGCCTTTTTTTCCTTCTCTCAGATGACAGTTGGAAGCAACAGTCCAGGACTTGTTTTGCAGTTCAATGGTCTGAGAGCCAAGCTTTTATGACTTAATCTCTGTCATTCTTAAATTATTGCCTTCTACACAGCCAAAAATAGCTCACTACCATGCTACATTCCACTCCATGGGAAAAAAGGAGGAAAGGACATCTCCTGTCTTCTTTGAATATGATCTAGAAGTTGCAAACATAATTTTCTCTTATACCCCAAACTGCCAAAACCTTATTGCACAATCAAAAATTAGTATGAGAAGGCAATTAAATGGAAATTTCAGCTGGGAAGCAAAGCAATACTGTACACCCACTCTTTGAGAAAACTGGCAATTTCTGCTACAATTTTCAAACTTTCTTTTCATATTAACATATTTTCCAACCCTGTCTCTTTATTTTGGTTAACCTATTTTTCCAAATTATCTTCTTGTTCATTAATTATCTAGTATAATCTACTGTTAATTCTGTCCATTGATCTTTAAACTTTTTATTTATATATATTTTATTTCCAAAAGTTTTTTTCAAAGTTAATTGTAATGTTTTCAAAGTTAATTGTAATGTCTCACTTTGTTTTCATAAGCACTATACTGAAATAGTTAAAAACCTGAATTTCGGATCTATGTTGCCTTGCTAGAATCTTGATTCTATCATTAATAACCTTGGTTAAATTACTTCCCCATTTTGTGCCTTGGTTACTGTAAAAATAAATAAATACATAAATAAACAAATAAATAAAATGCCTGGCTCTCTGAGGACTCTTAACTAGTCCACTCTTGATCATGCTACATTGTACACTGCAGCCAGAATGATCCTTTCAATATACAGATCTTATCATAGTCACCATCTTCTATAGACAATTAAATGGCTTCTGTTATGGATTAAAAACTGGTGGTCAATTTAACACCAGCTCAATTAAATCAGCATGGTGCTGAATGTAGATGGTCCATTTGAGGAAAGTTGCCAGCATAACAGGAGACATGGAGAGGAATGGGTGTGGATGTTGTGAGTTCTCCTAAGTGTTGTTATTTGGAGCCGTTGGTTCCCCTGGAGGAGCTTGTCATGGCTGGCTAGCTAACCCAATATGAATTTGGCCATTATCATCGGAGAAGTTTGGGACCTTGTCTGTGAGGGTGGCCACGGTTCACTTCAGAGGAGCACTGGTCCTCACCTTGAGCATTGCTTCCTGGCTCCGGGGGGAAGATGTGTGCTGTTTAATCTCCAGAAGCTTGTCATGCTGGCTTCCTTACATGTACTTGACTGTTGTCATGGTTGGAGGAGCTTGGGACCTCACTGTTGCTGAGGATGGCTGTGGTACTTTTCAGGGGAGCCCTGGTCCATACTTTGAGCACTGCTTCTTGGTTCCAGTGTAGAACCTTCAACTTACTGGCATAGATCCTTCACCTCGCTGGCACAGACTTTCTAGCTTCCACCACTGACCTCTCTGGGCCTTTCCAGTGCAGATCTATGAAATAGACTTGCATGAGTCAATGTCATGGGCTCTAGGACTCCAGCTGGATTCATGGAAGGTACTGATATGGAGTATACGTCTTCAGCTGGACTCATGCGGTACATTACTGGAGGATCCACACCCTTGGCTGGATTCTCTAGGTCTTTAGTGTTGTGGACAGATTTCCTGTACTTTCTTGTACTTAACTCTGGGTGACCACCATAAAATAATTTTATAAATTCTGTGTCTTGTATGTAACTTGTTTTCCTTGCAACCCCTGACTACACCAGTTTCATTTTATTCTTAGGAAGAAATTACACTCCAAAACACATCCTCCTCAAATCTCTGAATAATCTGACTCCTTTCTACTTCACCTTGTTCTGTACCACTATTTACTCTCTCTGCCAGATACCTTGGTCCTCCTTTCAGTTCCTTAAATCTGATATGCTTCCTGTTGTCACAGGACTTTTGCACAGGCTGTTCCCTTTGCTTAAAATGCTTTTTTTGCTCTCTGCTCCACTTAGTTATTACCTGTTCTTGTCCTTAGATATTGGTACAAGTCTGAGTTCCATTAAGATATTCCTCATTAACCTGTGACTCAAAATCTCATACCCAGGCTGGGGCTATTGTTCAGTGGCACAGCACCTGTTTGGCGGGCATGAGGTAGTGAGTTTGATGCCTTGTAAAAAAGAGTATTTTCTCAGGCCGGGGATGTAGCTCAGTGGTACAAGCTCCTGCCTGGCAAGCACAAGGTCCTGAGTTTGACTTCTAGTACAAAAAAAAGAAAAAAATCACCTCATATCCTCTTATTGTACCAGGTATCTTTCTTCATATATTTGTCACTGTTGCAAATCAATATTTACTTTATGTTTGTGTGATCAATTACCTAAATTAGACTGTAAGCTTCACAAGGGGGCAGGATCCTTTGTTTCATTTACCCAGCATATTAAAACTGTCATATAGTATACATTATATATTTGTTGAATAAAACAAGCAAATGAACTCTTTTACAAGTTGACACTAATTGATAATTTATGGAAGATACACATTTTAAAAATGAAAGCCTCCAGATATACCTATATCCCACATTATACCTTTGTGTAGTTCCTATAAACTAGAACAGGTTTTGGTTTAATAAAATGTATTAACTATCACTCAGAAAAAAACTATCAAAACTGTTAAAAGCCACGCAAGTAATTAGCTGTATGTATTCAACTTAGAATTATTATTAATAATCTAATTTACATTTTATTCCTAGAATATTTATCTGTATTGTGAATTTAGCCTTTTTATCTTATTCTTAATCAAAAATCTCTTAAGCCATTTTGTTTTAATAATTAATTCTAAAATTTAGTTATGGAAATTAATATATGTTGCATGGTTGAGTGCTATCACATAGAATCATACCTAAGGATTGTCGTTCTTGTGTCAGTATCAAAAATATAAACATCTGATTTAAGAAGAGATTCGTCATTCTGAATTTTTTTATGCAGGACAAATGTGAAAGTATATATTTTCATGAAATAAATATAATAGGTTTGTTTCCCCAACTATGAATTTTCATACTGTGAGGCAAATGAGTTAGCAATCTGAAGGAACATGTCCAAATGTTTTAAAGAACCAAAAAAAGAACTAGGAAAAAGTGTACCATTAAAAGTGTACCTTAGTACTTTTTCTCAAGGCATTTTAGAGTCTTCTTTTATTGATATGGTATCAGTTTAAACTCAGTCATTGAGGTTACATATGGCATAATTACATGATTAGATTGAGCCATTTTTCTCTCATCAGAGAAACAACTATTTTTGAAATAAAAGCAAACAAAAATACTTCTATGTCAAAACTCTCAAGCTCACTAAATGTGTTACTTTAAATCAGATTAAATCTCTGAAATAAAAATATTTTGCATATTAAAGTAATTTTAAAAATTAAAGGCTCTCAGACTACAAATTAGGTTCCTAAATATGGAATATTGAGAATGCTTCTAATTAACAAAAAAGGGGAGAGTATCACTATATCCAAAAACATTCCATACTTTGTGCATTTGGGAACAATATATACTGTTGGATCCATGAACCAGCAAAAACCATTGAATGCCTACATCAGTAAATCATCCAAAAGGGTATCATATCTAATAAATGTCTGAATAAAGCAAATAGGAGAAAGAACCACCTTTTTCAACATACTGCTATCTACTTTAGTAACTATTTTTATCACTGATCAAACAAGCAGTGTATTTCCCATAAAACAGAAGCATCTGATCTTATTCCCTTAAAAACACTGTCAAATCAATTATATATTTATCTTAAAATGAAAAAATACAAAGAATTTAGAATAATTTCTAAAGCAAAACATCAGTACTGTCTCAAAGTTACTGATGTCTTATTTTTGTGTGTATGATGCTGGGGATTGAACCCAAGGACTTCACATGTGCTCAGAAAGCACTCTACTACTGAACTACACCCTGAGCTATTTCCTTTTTTAAGTTTTAGGGACAAGTTCTCAGTTGCTCATGGTGGCCACAAACTTGTGAAGTTTATGTTTCAGCCTCTCAAGTCCTTTGGACTACAGTGTGTGTACCACCATATCTAGGCTTGATATTTTTATTTTTTTAAAGATTAACTTCTCCTATCTAGCTGAAATGTTTTGGCCTTTCCTGGAAGAGTAAAAGTAAAACCACATGACTAATAGCAAATGAACTTTACATACATCTATCATTTACAAAGCTTTTACTTTTATATTCGTTTAGGCAATCCAAACTCAAATTATCATTATCCTTATTGTAAACTCTATAAAAGTTTTAACGTGGATTAACTGATTTATGTATAAAATAACTAGGAGCTTGTAGTCAAACCTTTGCCTCCAGATTTTAAGCATCATCCTCTTTTCAATATAGTAGTATGCTTGTTACATAACAAAGACAACACAACAATAATAGTAGCAAACACTTATTTCTTATTCTATGCCAGGAACTGCTGTAAGAAATCCGTACAACTAGGACCAGCTGTGGACACAGCTCAGTGGTTAAGGCACCCATTTAGCAGGCACTAGAGTTTGATTCCCAGCACAATCAAGGAGGGGGGGGGAAAGTCACAAAAAACTTATTACTAGCACTATCTACTAGTAATATGCTCAAGGTCCCACATCCAGGATGAAAAGCCATGCTCAAGCTCAGGCAGCCTGGTTCCAGAGTAGACACTAACTTGCTAACTTGCCTCGACTCACCTGTGAATATGAATTTAATATGCATTGCTTATCTTTGGAAGGCAAATGAGAAATGAGGGAGCATGAAGGGAGGGAGATTTTTCACTCTGCACACCCTGTATTTCTCACAAAAGGAAGGGTTGTGGGTAGAGGTAATATTTTGACCCACAGAATTCCAAGAAAAGAGGCAGAGACACAAGAGAATTTTGAAGAGTCTAGTGAAATACTTATTTTAAAAAAATTTAGGTGGCTCAAGCATTTTCTGTGAAAAGTCAAGTAAGGAAAGCAGTACATCCTGTTTTTAACAGCAGGCTAGCAAGCAAGTTATCATGGGTTTTCTATGCTATCCTAACAATTTGAATGTTCTTATCAGAATGAAAATGAGAGTGGGACTCGAGACAGAAAAAAGTTAAAGGGAAAAGTTTAGCAATATCTCTGTGAATACCAAGTATTTAATGCATACATAAAACTAACAGATATTAGCAAGTATTATCTACTAAAAAATAATAACCAAACGACTATTATCAGTACTTTATTTCTATAAATAAAGTGTTACCTGTACTTTGAGAAAACTGGAAAGGTAATTTAAAGCAAGAATGTGTAAACTTGTCAGGTTAGGAGACAGCATAATAAAATGTATCAATTCTGAAACTTACTGAACTGAGTGGTCCACAGTCCTTTGGAAAGTATATATTCCTATATCCAGGGAAGTGAGAGATGTGTTTGAGTCTGAGACATTCAAATTAACAACTCCTGACAGAAAGCTGTTAAGGGCTATCTGCATCTAAAACCAGATAATGTAAACTGGAAGAGCCTGGGCAATTCATTTGTTGTCATTAAAACTTTCTTATAACAAAATGATGCTATACTAAGATATTTCACTGGTTTCTGATAATTAAAAAATAAAACATATTTTAAGTACAGAAGCTTCTTTTTCCCCCCTCTCAAACTAAAATGAAGAGAGCACCAAATTTCAGTTGTTAAAAATAATGCACATTAGGCAAGTATTAGGAATTCATTTATAAAAGTTTTTTTGTTTTGAGAGTTTCAACTCTGTCATAACCATGGCCAGTGCTGTGAGTTTCCTCTTCTCATAAGTGCTACAGTTCTATAGAAATTCCTGTTCCAAGGGGTTATTGGCTTTGTGAAAGGAAAAAAAACACAAGCAAAGAGTATCTTTAAAAAATCCTTTTGAGAAACAATACTAAATTTGAACAGAGTTCTTAATTTTTCTTTTTCTTTTTTTGGTACCAAGGATCGAACTGACAACCTCACGCTTTCCAGGCAGAAGCTTAAGCCACTGAGCTAAATCCTCAGCCCAGAGTTCTTAATTTTTAAGGTAAGAAGAGGTAAGAAAAAATACAAGACAATACCTTGCTTTCAAGAGAGATGAATCAATTTGTACAGGAGACATGGCCATTAAATAAGAATGATTAATTTTATTAACAGAGACCTTTGATTTTGTGCCTAATGCTAAGAAATACAAAAAAGCACACAACTGAGAGACTTACAGAATTTCAAGGTTTTATTTTGAAGAAGAATTACATTTGGCAAGCCATTCTACTTTGTCATAAAGGAATCAAACAGTGATCATATGAATTGAAGATCTTAATTTGGCAATCAGGGGACACAAATTCTTAACATAGATGTTTATAAATGGATTTCTTCAAAGAGTTCCAACACCATATCTGTATGGCCACCAACCATATAAACTGAGTAAACAGCCATATACCTGGATCACTGTAATAGCTGCAAATGCGCACTCCCCATATTCAGTCTTTGCTCCCTCAATATATTCTCCACAATGAAGCTAGAATGATTTTTATAGAATGACAAATGTAAACAAACAAAAAACTTGTCAGTAGTGGTGGTACACGCCTGTAATCCTACCACTCAGGACGATCTCCACAAATTTAATTTGAGGCCAGCCTGAGCTATGTAGTGAACTCAAGGCCAGCATGAACTACACACCAAGACTTTGTCTCAAAACAAAACAAAACAAAACAAAACAAAACAAAACAAAAATATGATCACATTAGTGATCTCTTCCCTAATTATTTTGAGTAACAGTTCAGTGATTTACCATTACTCTTAAGGATAAAGAACAAAATGTTAAGGCATAGGAGGGTCTGCATAGTTTGATCCCTAAATTCCACTGAAGCTTCACTGGAAAATGTGCTTTTATTTTCAATGCTCCACCCAAACTGGCTGTCATTTATTTTCTCCAATGTGCCATATTCTTTCCTGCCAAAGAGATAAGTACGATGGTAAAGTGTTTTGGCAAATAAAGCAGAAAAGGAAGATAGTGAGTTCATAAGGTATGTAGGTTTAGTCTTAAAATGTGATATACAAGCCAAGATATAAAGGTTAAGGGAAATTAAAAAGTAGTTTTGCAGACAGCAGAGGGAAGTGGAGCAGCACTGAGATTCCTAATAACTGTCATAAGACCAAGGCACAGATGAGAGAAAAAATAGAGAGCTAAAAGCAAGCTTTTGGACCAAGGGAAGGACTCTCAATTTTACTTGGTATGAAATAGGAAACTACTGCATGATTCTGAACAAAGGATGACACACTTACTCTGAAATTTAAAAAAGATCTCTCTGACTATGAAAGCAGAGATCTGGGCCAGGGATATAATTCAGTAGCACAGCACCTGCCTCGCAAACATGAGGTCCTGAGTTCAGTTTCTGGTAAAAGAAAAGAGAGGAGAGGAGAGGAGAGGAGAGGAGAGGAGAGGAGAGGGAGAGGAGAGGGAGAGGAGAGGAAAAGAAGAGTAGAGTAGAGTAGAGTAGAGTAGAGTAGAGTAGAGTAGAGTAGAGTAAAGTAGAGTAGAGTAGAGTAAGGAAAAATAATCTGAAGGGAACTCCAACAAGCCAAGAGAACATAAACCAAACAAGCCGCAATGAAGGTGGTGATGTCACATCTGGAGACAAGTACTGCCTGCCGCCTTGGCAGCGAGGCAGCTCTTTGGGATTTGTAAACTTTGTATCAATAAAAAATTAGAGACATAAAGTTTAAGGAGAAGATTTTTTATTGGATACTTTATTGGAAAAAGGGGGAGAAAAGGAGAGATATTCATTCCCTGAACAAATCAAGAGTGGTGGTGTGGGGGGATGTCTGGAAAGATGGAGGACCCAAGAGCCCTTGTCTTCAGCCTTTTTTTATTAGTGTGGTAGAAAGATTCTCTGCCTTGGAGTGTGTTAACAACTTGATTAGCTATTTTAAGTGCTAGGGTTCCATCACAGGTTTCCTTAAAGGCCAGACAGTAAGAATGCTTCCAGATATATTTTTGTTTGTTTGTTTTGTCTTTTTCGCAGTAAAGAGCATGACACACTGGAGAAAATGAATCACAGCCATTCATTTGGATGGAACAGTGAGACCAAGAGGGAGCACAATTTCCAATGAAGCTTCACTGGAATTAGGGATCAATATGTTAGGCTAGCTTTGAACTCACAGGCTGGCCTCAAACTTGCAGTGATCCTCTTGCCTTAGCTTCCCATTACAGACATGCGCCATCACACCTGGAACTTCCAGATACATTTTGATGACAGGTCCAAACAGAAAGAAGAGATGGTGGGGGGGGGGCTGCTTTAAACAAAACAAAACAGGATAAACAGTAAGCCACAGACTTTTGTGTTCAGAGAACACAAAACAGTATTAATATAAAATACCAAAACAACTACATCTGAGTGTATACTCAAACTGTAAAAAAAATCAAAGAGAAAATGTTGAAAGAAGCCAGGAGAAAAGAGTAACAAGATAATAATATACTTCTCCTCAGAAATCAGGCAAACAAAATGAGTATGAGGTGCAATGTTTAAAGTGTTGAAAAACAAAAACAAAAATGACTCCTAGCTGGTGCAGAGGCACAAACCTATACTCTCCAGTAATTCTGGAGGCTGAGGAAAGAGAACCACATGTTTGAGGTTAGTCTGAGCAATGCAGCAACACTCTATCTCAAAATAAAAAGGACTGGGTATGTAATCAGTGATAGACTACTTACCTAGCACATGTGAGGTCCTGGATTAAATCTCTAGTAACACACACACACACACACACACACACACACACACACACACACACACACCCAAAATGGGAAAAAGAGAAGAAAAGAGAAAACCCACTAAGCTACAATTCTCATTCAACGCAGTCAAAAATGGAGTTTAATCTGCGACTAGCAGGCCTGTCAAAAAGTATGAAAATTTCTTACGAAAGAATAACTTAGTTCATAAACTTTACTTTCACTTTCTCTTATCTATAACTGATCTAACAAGTAACAGTCTATTTGTAAAAATAATTGTTGTTTTTACAATACTAGCACTGATGTATTAGGTGATTATAATTTACGAATAAGTTTAATGAAAGGAATGATATTAATGTTATAAAGAACTGATCTGACAAACTTGGAATATTTGTTATGAGATACTTGTACTACCTGTGAAGTGGTATAGTGTTATATAAAAGTAGATGGATTAATTTTAAGTGTATATTGAAATTCAAGAGCACCCAGTAAAAAAGTTAAACAGTAGCACTATAATCAATACGGTAAGAGAAAATAGTAACAAGTATACTAAACATTAATCAAAACATGTTATGGTTTAGATCCAGGTTATCAGCCAAAAGCTTCATGTGTCTAGAAAGTGACTGGATTATGGGAACACAGTGGATTAGTCTACTGATGAGTTTATAGCTGTCTTGTTAGGGGGTGAGGCATGAGTAGAGGCAATTCACTGGAAATGTAACCAGGAAGGATGCATCCCTAGCTCTCCCCTTTTCTATTTGCTTTCTATTCACCAAGACATGAACAGTTTTTCTTCATCATGTCCTTTCAACCATGCCATTTCTACTTTACAGCTGGATGAACATAAAAACTGCGAGCCAAACAAATGAATGTCTCAGGTATCTTGTCCCAGTGGTGAGAGAGTGACTAAGACACTATATCAATAATTATTTTAAATATCAATGGTCTAAATACACAAGTTAAAAGATTATTAAGAGTAGGTTTTAAGGAACACACAACTGTATGTTACAGTCTACAAGAAACCAGCTTTAAATAGAAATATACAAATAAATGAAGAGAACAGAGAAAAATATATAGTGCTAACACTAAATCAAAAGAAAGTTGGTAGCTGGGTGTGGTGGTTCATGCCTGTAATCATAGCACTCAGGAAGCTGAGGTAGAAGGATTGCTGTGAGTTCGAGACCAGTCTGAACCATAGTGAGTACAAGGCTGGGCTCTACAGTGAGTTCAAGGCCAGT